>JADLZN010000237.1:405000-563733 GCA_018155175.1 Sinocyclocheilus anophthalmus
CGCTAAAACCAAGGACAACGGGATATCTATCTGACAATCCCAGCCTCTGATATGATACGTTAAGTCCCTATTGCCATGTACACAGCATCTGTAACAGATCAGTTCACTAAAGTGTTATTTTGTTGTGTGTTTATTTATTGTTTTGTTTTATGCCTATAATTTTATTCATTTTTATTTCAGTTTTGGTGTTACTTATTTTAGTACATCAAGTCAAACTAAATGAGAAATGTTGACTTGGCAACTATCTGAAATAAAATGTCAAATAAATTATATTTTATTTCAAATATCAAAAATGTTTTTTGTTTTAGTTAATTGTAATAATCCTGACACTGACCTAATGTGTCCTAACAGTGAAATCATAGATTTTCTTAAAAACATATATATATTTTTATTTTTATTTCAATTAAATTTTGAATAAAAAATTGCATATTTGTTCTACTGCAGAAGTAAAAATAAGTAAAAAGCCTTTACTTTTCACTTAATTGTTCATTGTTGATTTTACAGTATTTTGCATGAAGGAGAGGCTCTATCCACAACTATGCTGTGAACTCACTAACCCAGCAGCCCATCCCCCTGAATAGTTTACATACATAAAACGAATGTTGTGAAATCTGTGGCAGAATGTCTTTACAGACTTTACAGCTTGGGATCTTTTTCTGTGCACAGGTCAACATGCACAATTTTACCAGTAAAACAAACACAACTTTGGGTACAATGATTATGTTTAAAAATAGGAAATAATTCAAACGTTGACTCTAAATAAAGACTCTGTATTGAATAAATAACTATTGTGAATGACATTGTTTATATCCCCAAAGCAACTGAAGCAGCAGAAGTGGCACGTCTTAAATTTTCACCAGCTAGACTAAAATGCAAACATGACTTAATGGAAAGCAAACCACTTCAGCTGCTTAGGGCTGAGGCCTCATCCACAGCTATACATTGAACTGAATGACCCTCTGGAGAGAGACCCATCCCCCCGTTACACAGATCACACAGACCTTGAGCTCAGAGAAAGATCACTAACTACAAAGCTCCTTCCAGTTAACATGTACTGCGCAATTCATCTTATTGTGCCAACATTTCCATAGACTGAAGAATTATAATGACATAAGGTATTTTACATTATAGATGGCAGGCAATTCACCCAAAATTGATGGCTCAGGCCATCCAAGATGTAGAGGAGTTTGTTTCTTCATTGGAACAGATTTGGAGAAATTTAGCATTTCATCACTCGCTCGCCAATGGATCCTCTGCAGTGAATGGGTGCCGTCAGAATGAGAGTCCATACAGCTGATGAAAACATCACAATAATCCACACGACTCCAGTCTATTAATTAAGATCTTGTGAAGTGAAAAGCTGCATGTTTGTAAGAAACAAATCCATCAAGGCATTATAAAATTAAATCATCACTTCTGGCCAAAATACGAGTCCATAATCCACATAATGTTTCCCTACAGTTGAAATGTCCATCTTCTGTTGTCCTCTCACATCAAAATCTACCGTCATATTTGTATAGAACTGTTTTCAGTTGTACTGTAAATGGTGCTTGATCTGTGCATATTTCTCTCCTGATTCAGATGAGACAATGGAGAACGTAATATTATAGATATAAAGGACTCATATTTTAGTATTTAATCAAATGCAATATTATTGCTGTGGTGTCACTAGCCAATTGTCAAAAAGGTAAAACATTTAAAATTTGATTTAACAATATTTTTTGCTCAATTTAACAATAAGCTTTATTTATTTATATAGCCCATTTTCCACTGATGGAAAAAGGTGTATCTTGTAAAAGGTGCACCGGATAAAGTACTCCATTTTTGCATTTTCAAAATGTTAGCATGAAGAAAAGATCAGATTAAAGTGTGACTACGCTTAATCTGTCCCCACTTCATTCCTGCTGTGCATGTTTTAAAATGTTTACCTTTTATTTGAATTAATTTACTACTTAAAACTCTGCTCAATGTGCACATTTTAATTGCTATCAGTTTTCAAATGTTCAGAAAATATACTTTTTACAGCCAATAAAACACAAATGTATATTTTTTTGACAATGCACCTATTGTAAATAATGGAAAAGTTCTTACGCTTTTTATTATTACCAACATACAACAATTTATAGACAATATGTTAAGTCAACAATATCACAACATCCAAAATGGAAATAAGGTTAAGACAGAACACAGTCCTGCAATGATTTTTTGATGGTGAACATGTCAAATGTTCCAGTGGATCTTTATTTTGTGAGGCAGATCACTGTGCCCGACTCATGTGTGGGTCAACATGAACAGTCAGTTTGTCATCTTAACATCCAAGCCATGGATCTTGTCTTTGTGTCTTTGATACGAAAGATATTTTTCTGGCCATCTCACTGTTGTAGATTCTCTTACAGTTCTCGTAGCTCTTTCTCTCTCGCTTACGACAGGGTTTCTCATAGTATCTTCTACGCTTCACAGATTCAATTATTCCATCAGAAGACAGCACTCTGCAGAGAATAAGAGAGAGAAAGAGCATGTAACAACTACAATATCTGTAAATATGAAATATCATACTGTATTATTTGGTTACATGGTGAAAACAAGGCAGCCTTGCAAACCAAATCCAAGGTAAGACTTTTGATCATACGTTCAAGGCAAGCCCAGATTACAAGACTACAACTCAACTGCACCCTCTAAAGAAACTTCTGCAATAACACATTTGTTTACATTGATGGTATTACTTTAATTTACCTAGGGCTGTTACTTTATGTAATTGTCATGCTTTATTTGGGCATTATTGATATTTCATTTAATATGTTAATATTACTTGTTTAATTGCACTATTATTTAACATTGGTTATCATAGGATCTCATGTTATGCTGCAAACATTTTGGCAATACAAACGCATTTTTTTTTCATGCTAAAAAGGCACACAAAAATGTTGCCTTGTATACATTAATTTGAAGGAAGTTTCCATATTTATTTATTTTTTTACATGTGTTTTACCTGTATTTTGAATTTTGTACTGCATTGGGTTGTGTTTTAGAGTTAACGGAAAATGTATTTATCCGTCAAATTAATGGATATTGTCCTGCCAGAAAATTACATTACATCCAATTCATTATCATTTTTGTTAAAATTGGTGTGTGTATGTGGTGTTTTCTGTTTATAATATATATATATATATATATATATATAGACACAGTGCCAACCACATAATATTGGCACACTGGGTAAATATGAGCAAAAGTGGCTGTGAAAATAAATCTGCATTGTTTATCTTTTTGATCTTTCATTAAAAAAAATGCACAATTCGAACCTATCATTGAAGTAAAAAAAAATTGAAATTGGGGGGAAAATCTTATTATGAAATAAATGTTTTTCTCCAATGCATGTTGGCATATATGTCGCACATGCTACGAAAAAACTGGTCTGTGCGATGAATACATTTACCACTGTAGCACGCGTGCGATACAGTTTTGCATGTTCATAACACAGCCGCTTAATAGCGTGAAGTGTACCCACATTCTTCAAAAATAACTTTTATGTTCAACAGACGAAATAAACTAATTCAGGTTTAAAACAACTTGAGTAAATGATGGTATAAAAATGAAACACTATGACAGAATTGAAAAGACAGATGACAGAATTTTCAGTTTTGGTGAACTATTCTTTTAATGTTCACAAAACACAGAAAAAAAAAACTGCTCTTGACTGATGAACTTCTCATCGGTCAGTATAATTGATGATATACAGTGGGGCAAAAAAGTATTTAGTCAGCCACCAATTGTGCAAGTTCTCCCACTTAAAAAGATGAGAGAGGCCTGTAATTTTCATCATAGGTATACCTCAAATATGAGAGACAAAATGAGAAAAAAAATCCAGAAAATCACATTGTAGGATTTTTAAAGAATTAATTGGTAAATTCCTCGTAAAATAAGTATTTGGTCACCTACAAAAAAAAGCAAGATTTCTGGCTCTCACAGACATGTAACAACTTCTTTAAGAGGCTCCTATGTCCTCCACTCGTTACCTGTATTAAATGGCATCTGTTTGAACTCGTTATCAAAATAAAATACACCTGTCCACAACCTCAAACAGTCAAACTCCAAACTCCACCATGGCCAAGACCAAAGAGCTGTCAAAGGACACCAGAAACAAAATTGTAGACCTGCACCAAGCTGGGAAGACTGAATCTGCAATAGGTTAGCAGCTTGGTGTGAAGAAATCAACTGTGGGAGCAATAATTAGAAAATGGAAGACATACAAGACAACTGATAATCTCCCTCGATCTGGGGCACCACACAAGATCTCACCCCGTGGGGTCAAAATGATCCCAGAACCACACGGGGGGGGGACCTAGTGAATGACCTGCAGAGATCTGGGACCAAAGTAACAAAGGCTACCAACACACTGCGCCGCCAGGGACTCAAAACCTGCAGTGCCAGACATGTCCCCCTGCTTAAGCCAGAACATGTCCAGACCCGTCTGAAATTTGCTAGAGAGCATTTGGATGATCCAGAAGAGGATTGGGAGAATGTCATATGGACAGATGAAACCAAAATATAACTTTTTGTTAAAAACTCAACTTGTCGTGTTTGGAGGAGAAAGAATGCTGAGTGGCATCCAAAGAACACCATACCTACTGTGAAGCATGGGGGTGGACACATCATGCTTTGGGGCTGTTTTTCTACAAAGGGACCAGGACGACTGATCCGTAAAAAAGAAAGAATGAATGGGGCCATGTATAGTGAGATTTTGAGTGAAAAAAGCAAGGGCATTGAAGATGAAACGTGACTGGGTCTTTCAGCATGACAATGATCCCAAACACACCGCCCGGGCAAGAAGGAGTGGCTTCGTAAGAAGCATTTCAAGGTCCTGGAGTGGCCTAGCCAGTCTCCAGATCTCAAACCCATAGAAAATCTTTGGAGGGAGTTGAAATCCGTGTTGCCCAGCGACAGCCCCAAAACATTACTGCTCTAGAGGAGATCTGCATGGAGGAATGGGCCAAAATACCAGCAACAGTGTGTGAAAACCTTGTGAAGACTTACAGAAAACGTTTGACCCCATTGCCAACAAAGGGTATATAACAAAGTACTGAGATGAAATTTTGTAATTGACCAAATACATATTTTCCACCATAATTTGCAAATAAATTCTTTAAAATCCTACAATGTGATTTTCTGGAGTTTTTTTTTTGATTCTGTCTCTCACAATTGAGGTGTACCTACGATGAAAATTACAGACCTCTCCATTCTTTGTAAGTGGGAAAACTTGCACAATTGGTGGCTGACTAAATACTTTTTTTCCCCACTGTATAGGCTAGTGTATACAGTGTTTTATTTTAATATGTGTTCATTCAATTTCTTGAACGTTACTGCTAAATACTGTACCTGAAAAATAAAGCACCGTTTGTTTTATTTGTAATATGTATCTTTGTTTTTTTTTAATAACAAAGATAAAATAACGACAAAGATTTTTTATCTTTGCCCGCTTTGGCCTAAATATCTGCCATTCTTTTTTTATTTTATATTTTGTTAAGGTGTAAAAGGTGTTATGTTTCTGCACTCTTCCATTTTTAGCAAATTAAGAAAACTTTGTCTAAACATTTTTGTGATGGTTTGTACTTTTTGTGCTTGTTTAAGTGATGAACTCCATTACTTGTGTTTGTTTTCAGACATGATAACAGACGTGTTATACTTGTGCTACAACTTTTTGGCCTGTGCTACACAACTTTCACCACTGCTATGTGAAAAAAAAGTTAACGTACAGCCCTGGTTGGCAACAATTACTGGCACCCCTAGACATTCTTATGAGTAAAATATGTGGTTGGCACTGTGTGTGTGTATATATATATATAAAACAAAGCAAATTAAATGAAACTAAAAATTAAATGTAAAAATTATAACTGAAAATATGAAAAAATGTATTCAAAATATTCATAAAAACTGTAAACGTATATAAAGGACACTAAATCAACACTACAGGCAACATTGGTCAACAAATACTTATACTTTACAGTGCATACACATTTTTATTTACTTACCATTAACCTTCTAACTAATGACTTGTCTGTTAAGCATTATATAATATACTAATGTTCTTTATTAAAGTCATTATGTGTTAGCAAAAAAATAAAATTCTCTCTCTTTATCTATTCCTTCTCTTTCTAGCTTGTACTTATTTGAACAATGTCTAAGAACTTGGTATTACAACCACTTCTTGTGTCTGTTTGCCTTAAGAAGAATCGCTTTATGTATCCCCAATTGTAAGTCGCTTTGGGTAAAAGCGTCTGCTAAATGTCACAGCAAAGGATTTATAACGACATTTCTGCACAGATATCAAAGTCACCAGACAGCTCATAAGTACCTGCTCAGCGCGCCACATGCCGCATCGACATTACCGTTCTGGACCATGACGGTCCGAGCGATGAAGCGAAGGTGGCTCGCCATGTTTCATCCGTCAATCTTCTTCTTCTTCTTTTTGTTCAATGGCCATTCACTCCTTAGGAGTATTACCGCCACCTATCTTGCGCACATGGGTGATGAATCTGTACTGAAAAAAAATAATAATAATTTGGTAATGCCCCACCCACCCCAGAGGATCAGAGCCCAAGCTTCAGCTCCTCCAGCTTCCACACTGTGCTCCTCAACCTCCGAGATGGGCAGAAGCATCATGATCCTCATCCTCAAACACTAAATCCTGTGGTCTAGTCCTGTAAGCTCTGAAAATGTTAAAACCACCTTAAACATCTATCACTCAAACCCTTTCCCAGAAGGTCCACGAGTGGAAATGCGATCCGTTGCGCAGCCAGTTCCTGGACGTGAGCGTTCGAACTTAGGTGGCGCCAAAAGATTAAGGGGTAATATGACTGTTGCTAAAAAGAACAATTATTTTGTGTATTTGGTGTAACAAAATGTGTTTATGCGGTGTAAGGTTAAATAAACACATTATTTTCCACATACTGACCATTATTGTTTCTCCTCTATGCCCCAAATTTCTGAAACGTGTCGATTTTTACAAAACTCATCAGTCTGAAAAGCGAGGTGTGTTCTGATTGGCCAGCTATCCAGTGCGTTGTGATTGGCGAATACCTCAAGCGTGTGACGGAAATGTTACGCCCCTACCATACTGTGATGCGGTGTCCGGCCGGAGCGATGAGACAAAAAAAATAATTAAAACCCACTATAAACCAGTAGGTTTGGGCGATACCACTTATTTGTTTCGAACGATACCGATATTTCTTCAAGGCATATCGTCGATATCGATTACGATTAGATACTCTGAACTAAACCTTTTAAATATGAAATTTATGAAATATGAAATTACTAAGAGTAAAATGGGTAATGATAAGCACTTAACTTTGTTTAAAACACATTTGAACATTCAATACGTCTTAGTTGTAACTTATTAGGTTATATTTTTGTTCAAATACGTTTTTTGTTTACACATGGTACACGTGATAAGAACTATGGTCACTTTAGTAAAACCATGGTTCATTTTCATAAGGGACTGCCAGTGACCGGCTGTTGCATGCATTAAATGCAACCTTTTTTTCTGACAGTGTATGATTTCTATTAACGTTACAGAATAGAACATGATCAATATGAACATTTAACGTTCAATTTAAATAAAAGTTTTTGCACAAACTATGTAGGCTACAATTTCTGTTTGTTTATTGTGAAATAACTCTGTTAAGCATTGTTCAGGGCTGCCGTTCCCAAAAGCTTTAATGCTTTCTTATGATACTTTTGGGAAAATCAGCCCTGTTTGAATGTACTGTCAGAAGTGAGTGAACGCTAGGGATGGGCATATCGATCCTAAGTATCGATATATCGATACTGACGCGAGTATCGAAAGTATCGATACTCAAACTAAAAATATCGATACTAAGGTGTGTTTTATTTACCAGTGATTTTGTTTATTTAAAATAATAAAAATAATGCGTACAAATGCATTGAATTAAACAAATAACCTTTGTTAGCGAGTAATTGTATAGGATATAACTATTTTCCTGCTCAGCTGAACACGCAAATGTTGCAAGACAGAACTAATCAATCAAAGAGAGCGTTCTAAAAGTGCATTCAAACAGGGCTGTGTTTCCCAAAAGTATCATAAGAAAGCATTAAAGCTTTTGGGAACAGATGCACTGAACAATACTTATCAGAGAAATGCTTATCACAGAAAAAAACATATGTTTGAGTTATTTCACAATAAACAAATTGAAATCGTAGCCTACATAATTTGTACAATTACATTTATTTAAATTGAACGTTAATATAGATCATGTTCTATTCTGTAATGGTAATAGAAATCATTATTACTGTCAGAACAAACGGTTGCATTTTTGCATGCAACAGCGGTCACTGGCAGTCCTTTATGAAAATTAACCATGGTTTTACTAAAGTGACCATAATTCAACTGTAGTATTTATAGTTTTGAATCATGTGTAAACAAAAACACATTTGAACCATGTGTAAACAAAAATATAACCTAATAAATTACAATTAAGGCGTATTGAATGTTAAAATGTGTTTTAAACAAAGTTAAGTGGTTATCATTACCCATTTTACTCTTAGTAATTTAATAATTTAATAAACTTCATAATTTAAAAATTTAGTTCAGAAGTATCGTATCGGTATCAATATCGACGATACTGCCTTGAAAAATATCGGTATCGTATCGAAAAAAAAGGGTACGCCCATCATAGTGAATGCTCTCTGTGATGGATTGGTTCTGTCTTGTAACATTTACGTGTCCAGATGAGCAGGAAATTAGTTCTATCCTACACAATTATTCGCCAACAAAGGTTATTCGTCCAATTCAATGCATATTGTACGCATTATTTTTTTGTTGTTGTTGTTGAATTAACAAAATCACTGCTAAATAAAACACACCTTAGTATCGATATTTTTGTTTGAGTATCGATACTTCAATACCGCGTCAGTAGCTATATATCACACTTTGGTTCATCAGCCAATCCTAAACCAGGCATTTGTTGCATCCAGAGGGGACATAATTACTGATTATAATTACTTATACTGTCTTTAGTGTTGGTGGATCGGCGCCACTCGGTGTGGAACATAAAACCATGTCTGCATTGTGATCGGAGAAATGACAAACAACAAAAGCTACTCTACACTGCTCAAAAAACTCGCGTTTGAATCGTCAGTGGCAAAATCTTTAAATATAAAAAATGTACTTACAGTCTGTGAGTCAGAACAGCCGGCATTGTAGTCTACTCTACCAGGATCAGGAAACGTCATCCATAAAATACTACAGCGAGAATAAAAGTTACGCCTTCTTTCTTTGCGTGAACATTTGGGCGGCGTTATGCAAATCTTCCCACATAGTGAGGTAGATATGTGGGGGTGTGTTAGAACGAGCCGTTTTAGGTAGGTGTGGTTGTCTCTTAAATTAATTAAAGAATTTCTCTTTGGGTTTGAGACTTTAGTCTTGCAACTTTAAGATCTTCTTTATGCACCAAGAGCTTGTAACACTCCAAAGAGAAAGGAAACATTGAAATCGCATCATATGACCCCTTTAAAAAATGAACGGTTGCACTTCTTGGACGACGATGCCGACTCTGTGTTTTAGCGGCTCTCAGTCTCACCTGACAGGAATTAATTCAGGTAAATTAGATTAATATACGTTTGTACCTTGATTGATTATAGCTTCTTTCATATACAATGACAAGACATGGTGGAACCTAACAGAATGAAAATAAAGAGCTAAAATTAGCTCTATCGCTCAGTGAGAGATTAGGCTGAGGGGCCATCTTGATATTAATTATGATATTTTTTAACATCTTTCGAATTTTATCATCACATTTTCTGTAAATTCTTACCTGGAGGATGACTAGCAGGATGAAAAGTTCAGACACATAGCAAAAACCTATGAAATGATTACCTGCAATATTCTCAGGGAATTTGTTGATTAGAGAAAAAATTTAGTAATAGAGTGTTTCTTAATAAAATGCTGTTTTCCATTTTAGAAGTTAGACGTACTTAAGACAACACATGCAGAATTTTAACTAAGCCCATTAGGCCCATTGAACTTCTGTTATGTTTTGTGAAATGAAAGGTTCTTCAGTTTGTTACGGCATAGGCTATGCATTTAGGTCATCAGTGGTTGTTATCACAGATGAGCAGACTTAGTCTCCAAATAATTGCCTTTTTATGTAGACATATTCCCCCTCCTTTCACTGTCTTTCTCATACATGAATTCCTCATCCTCATCGTCTCCGGGACAATGGGGTCAGTCGTAGGTGAGTGTGGGATCAGGATTGTTTTCTCATTCAAATTCAAGTAGCTTTATTGACTCGATCACTTCAAAGAAAAACTTGCTGATGTGCTTTTAGGAGAAGCATTCAAAGTGAGGGCAAGAAAACAGCTTGAACTTTTGCCACTGTCTCCATTCTGGCTGAAAATATACAGTTTCGTTCTTTCTCTCTCACTCGTCTTCCCTTTGCACTTTTCCTCTGTTCCATTTCCAGGGATATCATTTCTTATCCAGACTTGTTGAAATGTTTTTGGTAGAAGGGGTGGGATCGGGGGTAAAGGGAGAAAAAAGGGACGGGTGGGGAGCAACTCAGGAATCGGCTGGTAATTACCTCTGAGCATTTGGAGAAGAGGATGTGGTTTCAGTTTACACGGTCTCATTCTTTCTCTCCTCCCTGGCTCCCTTTTGGCCACTCAAACACTCCATTTGCTTCTCGTCTCCTCGCTGCTTCTTTCACGCCATTTGTATGAGGAATGTGGAGACGTGTACGAAAGGAACAAAAACGAAATGAAGTGAAGCAGATAGAGCAAAGTGAGAGAAAGAGAGTGTGAGTGAGTGGGTTTGGAGAGAATGAATGGAACTGATTAAAGAAAATTAATTTAAATGCGTCATCGTTTATTAAGGTCTGAGCCGGTGGCCAAATACATGTGAATAAAAAAAAAAGAAAAGATTCCAGGGTCTGATGTTTTCTTCTGGTATATCTGTGTAAAATGGATGAAAACCAGTGTTGCCTTCTGTTAACATAAAGCATTTTAAGATGAAGCTCTTTAGTTCCAGATGAACATATAGTGAACATAAGAACTTTATAACATTAATTTTACAGCACACCCAACATAGAATCGGATGCTTTTTCATCTGCACAAATGTGCCTCTGCATAACTTTTGTAGAAAAGGGCAAATTTAATATAATCAAACAGAAATATTATTTTAGAGATAATCATTAATTATTTTAAGATTTTATTTTACATTCTAAAAAATCATTACAATTTTATTATTTAATTACTTTCTATATATATATATTTTACTATTATAAATATAGTTTTTTCCGACTTTTTTTATTTATTTTAAATATGGTCTGAACAAAAAGTGATTTAAATTGGTTTTGAAACATAAAGTCCCTCAAAACTTTAGAGGAGGTCTAAATGCAAATTCAAAGCCAGAGTCTTGTTATGACAGACAGGCCTACAGCAGCTCTCAGCAAGAGACAGAAGAGAGCCGAGATTTGAAGCTGTGATATGATTGACTGACAATGGCTGACTGTTGTGGTCTGAATACTAACAAAGCTCAGCATGAGATGTTTTTGTTGGAGTGTTTGAATGAGAGAAAGGGAGTAATATGGGGGTTTCCATGTATTTTGCACCAATTCAATTTTTAAGAAAAAAAAACCTTGTTTGACAAAATCTCCAAAAATATAATGGAATGCTTTCGAATTTAGTATGACTGACAACTAAATGTAACTAAAAGTTTAAAAAAGTGAGAATCCCTGGAGGTGTGATGCATGATCCATGAACAAGGAATCTGGACTTGTAGGAATCATGCTGCAAGTTCCTTTGGATAAGTGTCTGCTAAATGACAAATACCAAGTATTAAGATGCAGCTGAAGGAATCAGCCGTGCATGACCCGATGGCTGAAGCCAAATGGTGGGGCAAATAAGGGTCTTGTTGAATCTTTACTGGAAGCACATGGCGCGCGAGCAGCGGCCGCCCAATGAAACGCGGCACAGGCGCAAACGCTCCGGATTGGCCGAGAACTCCGCGCACATTCACAGGCTGATCTGAGAGAAAGAAAGACTGCTGAACACCGGCGGATGAGAAGAGAAGAACGGTCCAAAACAACTGTCTGAAAGGAAAGATACGAAGAAACATGGAGTCAAACACGGAGCGAACGTTTGCTGACTTTTCTGGATCCTGGAAAATGAAAAGTTCTGAAAATTTCGAGGAACTTTTAAAAGCTCTCGGTGAGTTTTCAAGATTCGTCATTATTAGAAAAGTTTTATCTAAGATGATTAAAACTTTTTTTTTAAATGTGACCTGTATTCGTATTGGTTTATGTTTTTTAATTAAAATGAATTACAAGTTATTTTGATATTTTGTGATGCTTAAAAATGTCTCGGTAGCCTACTAGTGTAACTTCCTTTAAATTGTAAAAAAGAAGAAAAAAAATCGAATTAAAGGCCTAAGTAATTTAGTATACATATTTTGTATTATTACCTCTTTAAAAAGAAATAAAATAAGCAATAATGCTATTTTGTTTTACAATATAAAATTAGCAATTTTGTTATCATCTGACAAGAGAACTATAAACCAAAAGAAACCCGTGCATGACTGCATGTCAGACATTCATTTTTATTTTTTTTAAATATTTTGTTCAGGTCAAATTGAGACTCATTTGACCATGAGCACAATGAATGGAAAGCTGAAAAATGTTCTGCTTCACTTCCTCATGGGATTGTGATTAGGCTCACAAACCCTTATATGGGGCCCCTCAGCCAGCCCTTTGGCTCTGTAGACACACCGTCCCTCGAACCCAATTATTCATTCAAAGGGGAGTTCACCAAGTACACGGTTGCCCCTAAATGAAATAAAAGCAAGAATGAATCCGCTGTCTTGACTCAGTATTTAAAGATATAGATTTCCTTGGTGTTAACTAAAAATGGGGTACCTGATTTTAATTGTTTTGACCCCTGTTTAGACTGTACAACATTCCAGTGCAGATTGGACACGGTTGGACAGGAAATTGGCCAGAGAAAAAAATCTTTTATTTCTGATTATGATAAATGGCCTTTTAATTTCTTAACACATTTGTGTGTGTGTGTGATTATCTGTGTGGTTGTTTTTGTTCTACAGGAGGAAATGTTTTTGAGGAAGATTGCAGTTTGCCCGCAAAGCTTCAAACAGATTGAGATTACACAGCAGGGGGAAAAGTCTCTCCATCAGACCTCCATAGCTGTGCGGACCCACTTATGTGTCCTTCACGGTGGGGCGAAGTCCTTCACGAGATACAGTGGATGGACAGCCCATGCACAGTACATCCACACATCTCGAACATTATATTTTTCCTCTCTGTTAACTGTACACAAAAGCATATTTAATAAAAGAGTACTATTAGAAATATCAATGTATTCCACTTATAGTATTGTTCTTAATTCAATACTAAATATATGTTACATATAACTTATGGATGGGAAGTTCACTTATCTATAAGCACAAACAGGAATGGGGTGTTTTGATTTTGTTTTTTTCAAAAAACACCACAAACTTTGAGACCCTTAAAGAGTTTGTAAATTAATATCTCTGCTTGTGCCCTTTCTACAATTTCTAGTCAGAAGTTTTCCAAAATGGGGAGACAGACCGTAAAATCACTTGCTGAGCAGATGCTGCAGAAGGGGGAGGCTGAGACATCATGGACACGTGAATCTGACCAATGATGGCCAGAGTTCTCGTAAGTGCCACCACTTATTGAAAAATACGTGCTATTTTCAACGGAATTATGCCATAGCATCTAAGATAGCTTACTACAGCCCACTTGAGCATCTTAAAAGCTCAACACCTTACAATAATAGATTGTTGTTCACTCCTCACCATTATAGTTCACATTATTATAGAAGTTACACTCTTCCCATTTAAGCCACTTACAGTAAACAGGCTCCTCAATGTCTGTGTTTTTTTGTTCTTGATATTTTGAAACTTTCAGTTAGTTAAATCAGTGTTGCATGGTTGGAAATTAAAAAGAGCTTTCTTTGAATTCAGAGAACAAGCCCGTCGGGTAAGGATCTTAAATTGTTCAAGCAGTTGGATGGTGGTTTCTTAACATCTCTGGTGTTTATCTTCCAGAACATGAGAGCCGGAGATGTCGTCTGCAACCGTGTGTATGAACGAGACTGAAGGATCCTTAGATTTCAGTTCATTTATTCCATTCCATCTCAACCATGTCCGCAATATGCTAAAATGCTAGTTTATCATTGTGCAAGCCTGTTCCTTCCACGTTTTTTATGTTTGACATGTGCTAAGTTTGTGTGCCAGAGAAGGAGAGATGTTTGAAGGGTCAGAGATGGTACTTGTATAAGGATTATAGTGAGTTTGCATTGTTCTTTTTGGTGCATTAGCTGAGAAGTGTATTTATTATTGGTGTTTGTGCATTTTATGTTGCAGTTTCATGTACATGCCACAATGTGTCTTATCAATCAAAAATGTTTTTGGCAATAAACCTTTATACATAAAACCCCCAAAAAATCTCATGACTAATTCACTGTTTTCTTCTTGCCTGGATTTAGAAATGTCCTTGGTTGCACTTTTAAACTTATTTTCTGCCTCATTACTTTTCTTCAAAGTGCTCTTTTTATCTGTTCTTGCTTTCGGTCTCCTGATCCAACCACTTACAGTGTTTTGAACAACACTATAAATGTGTATGTTGAGTGTACATCAGTTGTTGAATTATTTCCTGCCAAAGAGTAATGAGGGAATGAGGGAGGGGTATGGAAAGAGTGAGCAAACGTTAGAAAAGAAAAAGAATTTCATGTTTTTAAGGTTATATTCCCTCTGCTCTCTCTCCCATCTGTAGCTAGTTACTGCATGAGGTCAGAGAGAATGTCTGTCATTTCTCTTTCTGCAGCCAGAGTCATGATCCAAACTGTTGCTTTATTCTAAATCTAGGGCACAGTAAATGATGCAAAAAGCTGCTGATGAAAAGCTAAATTAAATTAAAACTCTTTCTTCCACTCTTCGTATCTTTCCTTTTTCTACAGACACACATTTATTTAACAGCATTCAGAGACTACTTTTTTTTCAGTTTGGTGCCGATGATGAATTTTCCAGGTTCCAGACAGCAGAGCTCACAGTGGACTTATTCAAGATTGCACATAATTTCAGTCTGCATGCTGTGTTGCGTATGTGTTTTCTACAATTCTCAACGGTCCTGTTAAAAGTTTTAAGCTCATATAACCCATGATGTCTTAAAAGTGTATATGTGCCGCAGTGTACTGAGGTTGCCGTTAAATTCTGGAAGAGGTTGAAAAAATCCATAAACCCTGCTTAACATCAGAGGCATTGACTGTATTTTTGTGGTTTTGCTAAAGCAAGAATCACTGCAAGAATCATTGCAACCACCCAAAGCACCCTAGAAACCACCTGGCAATGCCATAGCAACTACCAAGAACACACTAACAACCAATTAGCTATGTCATAGAAACCAGAAACCACCTACCTATGTCCTAGCAACCACCCAGAACTCTGTAACAACTATCTAGCAATCTAGCATTACTGTGCATGGGCGTCCATCCACTGTAGTCTCGTTGAAGGACTCGCCCACCGTGAAGGACACATAAGTGGTCCGCACACTAGTGGAGGTCTGAATTGAGAGACTTTCCCCCTGCTGTGTAATCTCAACAGCTGGTTTGGAAGCTGCTGCAACTGCAATCTTCCTCAGAAAGACATTTACGCCTGTAGAACACACACACACACACAATGTGGCTAAGAATTAAAGCCCTTTATCATAATCAGCAATAAAATATTTTTCTCTATGGGGTCAATTTCATGTCCTTTTTCTTGTCACCGTGTCCAATCTACACTGGAATGAGTGTACAGTCTAAACAGGGGTCCACATATTTTCTAGCAATGCTCAAATCACCTATGCAATGTCCTATCCATTAACCTCCTACCCAACCACATAGCACCCTTCCGAAACTCCATAATGAACCCCAAGCAAACACCTAGCCATGCCCGGCAACCATCTACACCACCCAAAGCATTTAGGCTCTATTAATGCAGAGTGACAGATCGCTGTAGCACCTAAGTTAAAGAGGTACGTGAACCGATCGTCTCTTACTCTTTACTAGTTATAGCATGAAATAAACAGGAATGAACATCAGAAGGTATCTCGTTTCAACCATGGAAAGACATCAATACACACCATTTTACAAGTTTAAGTCCACAGACGTTAATCTACTTTCTTTTCTGGTTTGTTTGTCGGACAAAATAGCAGATTCTGCGTTTTGATTGGTCAGATCACCTGTCAGTCAAACTCCCGGCGAAGGGTCAATTGCCTACATCCTGCGGACTCCCTAGTAACCACCTAGCAATGCCCTAGCAACCACCCAGAACACCCTCACAAGTCACAACCACCTTGCAACACCCTAGCACTGTGGCGGAAAGTTTTACATAGGCATAACATTTTCTTCAGAAATTGCACATTTGCACTGCATTAACTTCTATTTGTTCCATCTGTCTGTCTAGGCTTCTTGACTGACTTTACAATTCCAAGTGAACACCAAAATGCTTTGAGACATGGATTCACATCCACTGCAATGCCTGGCGTGTTCACTGCACACCTCGTTAACAAGATTAATATTATAAGCACTCTAGAACAAGGTCATCAACTCTTCACCATGTATTTAACTCTGGCCTTGTGTGGTTTAAGCCCATTGTGGTGTTATGCACTAAATGAGGCCCAGACCCTGATTTCTCCTCTTCTTTAATTTAAACCATACCGCTGAGAAACAGCGGCAAAACCCACAAGCCCACAAGGTCCACTGAAGCTCCCTCCATCCCTGCTGGTTGCCTTGGCAATTCACCAGTGTAGGCTTCATATCAGCTCATTCCACAGGCGGTGATGTCATGGAGCCATGCTTGATTGGCTGAGGAATGTTGTGGTTTCAAAGGGACGCAAAGGGAAGCACAGACACACCCACTTAAGAGAAGAGAAAAAGAGGTTTTAAAGGAAAGATGGTTTAGGGAATTAATAGTGACAAATCTTTGTCACTTTAGCATAACCTTATTCTGAACTCACAGATAAAGAACATATTGTTTCTCTATGAATGGTTCATTAAAGGTCCCATTCCTGTTTGCCATCGCACTGTCATGCTCACTGATTAATGTATTGCATTTGAACTTCACTGCAAGCTTGCACACCAAGATCAGAGCGTAAAATTATGCAATCCAGGAACCATGCTGTTTCAAGATCAATTTGTGGAGTGTTCAGTTTCATGGTTTCCATTCAGTATGTGTGAATTTTATCCACATCTGGTCAAGACTGAAGTCAAAGTGCTGCATTGATTGTTTTGTTGCAGCAGCAGAAACTTTATTATCAAAAAAAGCAACCTGACTGTCTGCAGTCAGAGGTCAAACATTCAATAACATAAAGTGAATATCTAAGAAACTGAAATTGGACTTACAGCAAAATGAGAGCGAGCATGAAGAAGGGTGATTGTGTGTGTGCGTGGACCGGGGGAGTAGAGGTATATTCTGTGTTTTGAGGTATCATATGACTTACTTTCTGCCCTCCTGTCACCCATGTGAACTCAACATGACTTAAGAATTGCACGCCTTCAGCAATCTTCCCCGTGTGACAACTTGCCCCGGTGCCATCTATATTTTACAGAGGGAAGTGCTAAAGCCGAAGGAAGAGTTAGTGGTTGAAAGGGGAACAGGAACAGCATGAGATTATGAATTTTACATTGTACCGATTAACCGAGACGGACGGACAGACAGATATTTTAGAAATGATAGGCCATGCTGTTAAATAATATAATACACTGAAATACAACGATTTTTGTTTGTTAGGCGAAACATACCCCCTTGCTTCACTCCTCAGACATGCGCTTTCTCGCAATGATTCTCCTTCATCATGTGATATAATAGCGCTTTCTCACGGGCTCTTCCTCGTCACGTGACGCAACTATTTCCTGAAAGCGTCAGCTCTGCTGTGTTGCCATGTCCTCTAACTAATAACCAATTTTGGTTCTCTTTTTTTCCGCTTGTAATTTAAAGACTAGTTTATTTCTAGTTGTAATGTTAACTATTTCATTTATATTCATGTAAATGGGAATGATTTTCAAAAATACATAATTTCGCAGTTTACTCATCTAAAACGGAAAAAGGATCGCTTGTTTTAATGGGGGGTTTTTAAGTTACTTGTGCCGCATGGGAAACCTGGCAACTCCCCTGTCCTGTGATATGAACGCATTTCCGATGACGACTCTAGCGCTACATCAACAACGCCCCAAGTCAACGAAATCGTATCGCTCGTCGGCATCTACAAAGAAAATAAATAAATAATACCCACAAATAATTTAAAATACCAATGAGGGAAGACCATTTATACCAAGGTGCTAGATAAGGACAGATGAGTGTGATACTGATTTGAAGCGGAACACCTGACGTCCTCGCCCTTGTAATGTGCGTCTGCCGTTAGCTTAGTTAGTTCATGCTTAACCGCCTCGCCGGTGCCTGATTTGTTTGTTTTAAACTCGACTTATTATAATCTGGTATTTACTAAACTGGATTGACTTCTGCCTGCAACTGTCCGCTCCACAACACTGTTCTGGTGTTTACCTGGTCATCGCGGTTGAGTTGAACCTCTTTATACATCTTGGCAAGATTAAATCTGCCAAACCAGTTCCAAAATGTCAAAATACACCACTTTTGCTGATGCAGCTGATGATCACAATCCATTTCAGGTAATATGCAGATACAGTTTTTCTAATTTTGTAAACTGCTTGTGTTGTTGTCATTTGTGGCCTAATTTGTATTTCTGGTGATGCTGGCATAAGACTTGACAGTCATCAAAGGTCAGACCAATCATATTAAGATAAATGACTGTATTCTTGTATGAATGATCCTTCCAGTCTGTGTCCTTGACATTCTGGTCTGAATTTGAACCAACTAATGAAATTAAATATTTCAAGGAAAATTATTATAATGAGTGTGTAAATAGACTATCAGTCAAAAGTTTTGGACACACCTTGTTATTGTTTATTGTTACTATTTTCCACATTTTAAAATATTAGATAAGTCATCAACAATGTGAAACTATAGTGTCTAAATTAGGCTAAAAATATTATTTTATTACATTTTTAGTTTTAGTTTACACCAAAGACGCTTTAATATGTTGTGCGTTTTATTAGACCGGTGACGACCGCACAAAGTAGCATTATAACAGAACTTTCAAATGTATCTATATATGATAAAACAGGCTTGTAATGATTACCCCCACATTTTACGCACCAATGACCGGACGCGCGAGCGATGGAAGAGGTCGACTGTAGGCCCCGTAATAAAAGCCCTCCCGCATAGCTCTCGAGCCATGCATGTCGTAAGCTTGTTCAGCCGGCATAGTGACCATTTCGCCTTCGACGGCTTCCAGCACTCACCCTGCCTTCATTCTGACTACCTTAATCAAATCATTAGCCTCATCCATGCCAAATGCTTCTGCCAGCCAGTCCCGTCGGCTTGCATAAGCTGGGGGATGAAGACGACAAACTCCCTGATGGCCACACTCAGTCACGGCATCATCAAACTACGCCTTTTTCTATTTGTTTATTTTGAATACGCGCCTTCTAGCTGTGAAAATGACATATTGTGCCTTTAAAGTACCAGTTCTTAGGCGACCTTGAGCTTTGTTTAAAATGTTACATTTTTGTGGAATCAGCCCAGATATTTCATTATTATCTACCACCTGCTATAAATGAACTGAAAGGTTTGTTTTTCTTGTGTTTGCAGGATCCATCAGTGACTCAGCACAGTAGCAACACTGGCTATGCCACGCTGGACCTCTACAACCCATTCGACAACAACACAACAGCGGTAAATATGTCCGGCCTGACCATTGTCAGTGTTGGTCAGACTGTGTTTACATAGCCTTTAATTATTAATACATCACATAATGGGAGTACAATGGATTAAAAACAGTTTCATGTCAACTTCAGTTACCTCTGCTCTGCAAGAGAAAATTCTTATCAGATCCTTTTGTCATTGTTTTTGTAATATTATGTTTTTAAAGACTTCAGTTAATTTGTTGTGTTATACCAGTCCTGCATCATTATGATGGCTTATTTTTGCTTAATTCGATTTTTATTAAGCTGATATTAATTGGTTTGCTTGTTGTTTTGGGTAATGAAGCCTCCACCTCCCTATGAAGCCACACCTCCTGCCCAAACGCCTCCCAGTAGCACCACACCAACTGAGCCCAGGAATTATGGATCCTCTGGAACCCAGGTGCTGTTTAGAGTAACTAATTGAGCCGTATTTGTTTACACAGGGCCATAACACTGGATTTACTATAACTGTTGCTTCTGGTAGTTTATTGTTAAGATTTTTACTGGAATGGCAAAAGCGCACAGTTGCCCCCTCTTCAAGCCAGTGTATGCTACTTATTCCAGTTATAAAGCAATATTTTAATACCATCCTGTTAGATCTAGATCTGTCACCCATGATGTTTTTTTTTTCCTATTCTAGTGCGAGATATTGAGCCCCAGCTAAAGTAAAGCTGTTTTAACCATCAAAAATTGCATGATGTTATTTAATTTGATCTTATTATTAATTATTTCATTCTATATTTGGACAGATTTAGAATTTTTCACAAAATGAATAGTATGATTAAACTGATTTGTATGGATAATCTTAAGACCACTGACTGGTGTTTATTATTTTGTTTATGGGAATAGCAAGATAATAAAGTAATAAAATAAATATGCACTACCGTTCAAGTATTAATTACTGATACCATTGGGATTTCTGAAGGATCATGTGACGCTAAAGGCTGGAGTAATGACGATGAAAATTCATCTTTGCATTACAGGAATAAATTACACTTTATCTATATATTAAAATAGAAAACACTTATTTTGAAATGGCCCAATCATGTTTGAGAATTAGCCTACTGTTTTAACTGCTATTTTTTATAAATAAATGCGCAGGAACAACATTTCAAACGGATAAGCATATTTTCACTAATTAATAAACTAAAAATCTATGCCCCTGTGCGAATAGCTAAGACTGAAGTTCAAATATAATTTTCTCCTCCTCTGTTGAGTTGACATACAGTTGACCATAAATATATCCTCAGTCTATTTAAGCGGGAGTCATATGATGTTGCTAAAAGAACATTATTTAGTGTATTTGGTCTAATGAAATGTGTTTATGCAGTTTAAAAAAAAAAACATTATTTTCCACATAGTGTACATATTGTTTCTCCTCGTATAGCCCCCCGCCACCTTTTTCTCACGGTCTGAAATAAGACGAGGGTGTCGCCTGACCTGATTGGCCAGTTTTCAATCCATGTGCGTTTGATTGGCTCGCATACCTCAAGTGTGTGTGACGGAAATGTTACGCCCCTCACATACTGTTGGTGCCGTGTCAGGCCGGAGCGATGATTAAAAAACATGATTATTATAAACGAGGCATTCGTTGCATCTAGTGGGGATATAATTATGGATTATAATGATTTATATTGTCTTTTTATGCGTTGCGTTGCATCTCGCGCGTAAACATAAAACCATGTCTGCATTTGTGATCAGAGGAATGACAAACAACAAGTCCTACTCTAAACTGCCCAAAAAACTTGCTTTATATATAAAAACTCTTTAAATATAAAAATACGTACTTACACTCTGAGGGTCAGAACAGCCGGCATTGTAGTCTATACCAGGATCAGGAAACGGTCCTCCATAAAATGCACTGCACACAACTGAATATTTGGTTTGAACTGTTCTGGAACAGTGTTGTAAATACAACTTAACCACTGATTTCTAGTCGTGTCCATTTTTGGAAGGCCAAACAAAGTAGTTTCGCTTTCACAACGAAACACAGTGTCACACACGGCGAGCCCTTAGAGGGTGAGCGGGCGGCAGCGCCTAGAGTCCAGCGAACGGCGCGAGGGCTTAGAAGTGAGCAGAGCAGGCTGGCCGCTGAGAACGGCTTGATGGCTCTTAGGTGGTCGGCAGGTTTCGATTGAAGGGGCGGCTGGCAGGCTTGCGGGCAACCACATGTGACGACCCTGTGCTGGACTCCGCTTTGTCCATGGTGAAAGACGATCCGGCGATCCACAGCGCGAAGTATGTTTTTCCTCAGCGACCAGCACGGATCAGCTCCAGGCATGACGAAGCAGATATCGTCCTCTTTTGGAAGGCCAAACAAAGTAGTTTTGCTTTCACAACGAATCACACAGTGCCTTCACAACATGGTGGCGGCGACAACAACAATACTAAAGCGAGAATAAAAGTTACGCCTTCTTTCTTTGCATGTGAACATTTATGCAAATCTTCCCACATAAGCCATTTTAGGTAGGCGTGGTTGTCTCTTAACTTTTTAAAGAAATCTCTTTGGATTTGAGACTTTAGTCTTGCAACTTTACATATCTTCTTTAAGCACCAAGAGCTTGTAACACTTCAAAGAGAAAGGAAAAATTGAAATCGCATCATATGACCCCTTTAATACTGTGCAAAAATGTTTCTTAATGTGGTAGTGACAGAAAACAGTTATGCATTTCATCATTTTTAACTGCATCTCGCTCTCTCTCTCTGTTGCAGTCTGCAGTAAATGCCACCACAGCAGATCTGTTGAGGAAGCAGGAGGAACTAGAACGAAAAGCAAAAGAGCTGGAGAGAAGAGAGAGAGAGCTGAATGCACATGCGCTTGGGTCTGGAGCCAGTGAGTGAAGGCTTGAGAAAAAATATCTTGATTTGTGTTTTAGCCAGGGGAATTCAATGTAAACTAAACATCTTGTACAGTGATAGTTGATAGTCTAGTCTTCAGTTTTGACCTGACAACCATCCACAACATCCTAACATTGTCTTGGCGGGTGTTTCATGTGCAGCCACTACTCACATTTTCAGAAAATGTACTTATCTTGATGCATTATTGGAAGAGTTTTGATTAAATATATTTCAGCTATCAAAAAGAGTGAAGTACTCCCAGCTCCATTTGCACATTTACCCTATACAAATCCACTTTTGGATAAACAATTTCACACAATTCTGCAGATTTTCAACACAGAAAATGGGACAAGCAATCAGTGTGTTTTTTAAGAATGAAAGGCTTCAATTCAGTCAAGATTAGCAGAACATACAAAGCATAACACATTTAAATAATAATAATTTGTTTTTTTCTGCATGAAAGAGAGCAAAGTACAGTAGGAATAGAAAAGGATTTTATGTAAAAGATGACGAGACAGATGGATGGGCATAAAACAAGTGTATTTTAAGAACTGAAGTGATTATTTAGATGAACTTCTAAAATTGTTGCTCAGGGTTACAATGAAGGCGCAGAGATGGATGAGACCTGAATGATAGAGGAGGGGACAAAGAAACGGCACGGTTAAAAAAATGACTGATGGATGGTAATTTCAAAGGAGGAAGATTTAGACCTTGGCGGTAATGAACAAGACATTAATGGAGTGTGATTGATGAATGGTGATATGAATCTCTCTCTGTCCTTCTCCCTCAGCTCGTCAGAATAATTGGCCCCCATTGCCCTCCTTCTGCCCAATGGGACCGTGTTTCTATCAGGACATTAATGTGGAGATTAGCCAAAGCTTCCAGCGCACTGTCACCATCATGTACTACTACTGGATGTGTAAGTTGGCTCGGTTTAGTACTGTACGTCTTTTGCAGTGTGTGGATGGTTCTGGTTTGTATCTGTCCTCCATCATTTTTAGTAAATACTTTAATTATGAATTTATCATGCATGCTTTCATCTGTTAAACTGAAATTGTTAGCCTCCTCTGTAGTGATTGACCAATATATTGGCCAGACTGATTAATCGACCATTATTTGGCCATTTTGAGCAGTGAATCTCAAAAGCCTTGTCAATGGACAAGTTTCCATTTTTTTTTTAGTAAATACTGGGTAAAATAAAAAGTGGTAGTTCACCCAAAAGTTGTTATATTAACTCATTTACTCACTCATAACTTATTCATTAACTCACCCTCATGTGATTTTGTAAGATACCTTTGACTAGAACTTTAAATATTACACTCAAAGTTTTTATATAATTGTTTTTATATAAGTATAGCCTTTAATGCTATATTTAAAAAAACTAAAAAATAAATTTGGTTGTTTTAGTGATATTACTTGATTTTAAAATGCAGGTTGTATTTTTTATATATGTAATATGTAGTTTATATATTATGTTGAGAATCTACTTTTAAAGGTGCTATACAAAATATAGTTCCAAATTACGATTTTATGTTAATGAAATAAGTCAAATGGGTTTAGAAAATGTATTCACCATTATTTCTATCAAAGAATTTTCTTTTTTGGTTGAACTTTTGCTTTAGTTTTAGCAATTTTGTGTATCACCAAATTGTGTTATGTATTACATATCAGCAGTTGCTCCCTAGTATAGCCCTATTGGTCAACCACTACTTCAGTATGTCATTTGGCTTGTTATGCTGCAGTTTTCCTTTATACTGATCTTTTTCTCTCTCTCTTTACCCACTTCTCTCATCTTTTTTTTTCTTGTAGTCACAGCATGCACTTTGCTCTTTAATCTAATCTCCTGTTTGGCTATGTTCTGTGTGGACCCCATCAATGGAGTTGGTTTTGGTCTTGCCATACTCTGGTTTACCCTCTTCACCCCCTGCTCCTTTGTTTGTTGGTACAGGCCTGTGTACAAAGCCTTCAGGTACGTACCACTGTGGTCTCTCACTGAGGGTGGGACACCTAACTTGTCAATTTTTTATATATTTTTTTAGATGTAGCAAACACATTTTTAGCAATACTCCGGTATTAAGTGCATTTAAGGGAATAATCACCCAAACATGAAAATTATGAAAATTTACTCACCCTCAGACCATTCAAGATGTAGATGAGTTTGATTTTTCATCAAAACAGATTTGGAGAAAAGGAAAGAAATCTAGCTTGCCATTCACTCGATAACAAGTGGATCATCTGCAGTGAATGGGTGCTGTCAGAATGAGAGTCCCAAACAGCTGATAAAAACATCACAATATCTACAAACTCCAGTTCCATCAATTAATACCAGAAGATCCAATGGTGATCCAGTGATGCTAAATTTCTCCAAATTTGTTAAAGAAACAAGCTCATCTACTGTACATCTTGGATGGCCTGAGGGTGAGCACATTTAAAAAAAAAAAATTATGTTTGTGTGAACTTCGGCATAAGTCTTGTTCTGCAGATATGAGTAATTCTTGAAATTATGCCGATTTCTGACACTTTTTGCCTCCTCGACGACAAAACGAGTGGGAAATAAACATGAAAATGTATAATGGTTTGTTACACCATTATGTTAAAATTTTTAGAATTCATATGTCAGCCAAATGTTTCCAAACATAATGAACTGGTCATTGTGCGCTTCCGTTTCTTAACAGGAGTGACAGTTCCTTCAACTTCTTTGCATTTTTCTTTGTCTTCTTCGCCCAACTGGTGCTTTATGTTATCATGACTATTGGTATCCCTGGCTGGGGCTTCAGGTGAGCGTGACAAAACATTTGAACAAATTTGGTTATCAACCTGTCGATTGTCATTTAGTGTCATTCCATTCTTACTAATTTGGCCACTGGCTTGTTACTCTTTAAATTTTTCTCTTTCTCTCCCATTTGTGTCACAGTGGGTGGATCGTGAGTTTAGCCGCTCTTGGCATAAGCAAGGTAGTGGGTGTGGTCATGATGATAAATGCTGCGCTCTTCACCGCTCAGGCGGCCTTGGGAGTGGTGTTGCTCAAGAGGGTAAATCACATCACCAATAACAGCATCCATTGGCATTCAAATTAGGGATATAACCTCAAGTATAAGTTGAAAACCATACAAAATGTTTATCTTCATCCAATTTTGAAAATATGTTGTCATCATCTGTGGATTTTCAACTTAAATAGGGTTTGACTGACTTTTTCTTTTGAAACAATGCAATGATATTTTAAATGCAGACTCTTTTCAGAGTCTTTTTTTAATGAAATAAATGCAGCCTTGGAGAGAATAAGAGACTTTAAAAATCCATCCCCGAACTTTTGAACAATGGCGTATTTTTTTTAACGTTTTTGCATCTTCTCCCATCAGGTTCATTCTATGTACAGGCAGACTGAAGCGAGCTTTGAGAAGGCCCAGGCTGAGTTTGCTACCGGTGTGCTTTCCAATCAGGCAGTGCGCCAGGCAGCCACCGATGCCACCGTTTCTGCTGCGCAGGGTGCCTTCACTGCACCCCGGTAGAGAGACATGAATGAAAGAAAAGAAATGAGGTTGAAGAACCTGTTTGCTTACACAGCCTAAAGACAAAGTGACTTCTTCTAGCACTCCTAGACATGGCCAAGTTGTCTTGACAAACCAACGCACTTACCCTAGACCCGTCTTGTATGCATGACTCATAATGATAGTAAAACACCATTGGATTTTCATTTGTATTTGTTGGTCTTGCTGAGCATTAGGCCATTAGTTCGGACATGCAAAAAGGATCTAGGTGTTGGTTGATTGCAAGTTATGGGTTATATATGCTGTCTATGAGGATCTATTATCAACTAATACAATAGTCTTTCTGTTTATCATGCTAGAAAAAGTCACTAATTTGTTAAGACCGTAAAAATACCTAATACCCCAGGAGTTGGCTTACAATTCTTGTCTCTCTTACATTTCTAAAGCTTGTAAGTCTAAGATACAGCAGCCTTGCAGATTCAACAAAGACGTGCCACATTCTGCCTTTGCTTTTCCCTTGACTTCCTTCTTTGTGTGTAAATAGCTGTACATGGCAAGGAAAGGGATCATTTCATTGCTCTAGAATGGAGGTTACCACTTAGAACCTGTGAAGTTTAACTTGCCAAAAGTTTTTCTTACGCGAAAGAGAGAAATCCCAAATCATATTTTAGAGATTCATCATTCAGGTTATTAGTCTGTTGTTGGATGGATTTCTTCCTTTGACCTTTATTTATGAAAAAGCATGTTTTGATGCAGCTTAAACTACTGTATGTACCTCTTTGCAGTTATACACGACTAATGTGTTTTTTTTTTTTCATGACTTGAGGCAGGTAATTTGTGCTTTGGAATACATAATCATACCTTAATATAAAACTCAACATTTCTTATCCAAATGAAAAGAACAAGATAGGTGCGGTTATCAGTGGCCAACATATTTGTGTTGCTTGTATTTGGAATTTTTTTGTGTTGTGGTTTAATTCACTAAGGTATTTGATTCACTAAACTAGGGGTGGCGAACTCCGGTCCTGGAGAGCCGCATGCATATTTCAGCTCCAACCCTAAGAAAAACTCAGCTGCCTGTAGCTCCCTAGTAACCCTTCAGACCTTGATTAGCTTGTTCAGGTGTGTTTGATTAGGGTTGAAGCAAAACTCTGCAGGACGTCGTTCGCCACCCCTGCTATAGTATATACCTACATGAAAGTATTACTTGGTTGTTTTACTGTTACAGTATTGCTGTTGTATGTTCTTGTAACTGTGTTATTTGTTTAGTAAAGTTCATGATTGAATATTTAATGCCGTTGCACGTAATATATATTAAAGATAAATGTTTAGTATAGGCCTATAATATATGTTTAATATTTTATTTAATTTTTCTATATATATTTTTCGTTTGTTGTTTTGGTTATACAAGTATCTTAAAAGTCATTGTTTGTTTTAAATTACACGGATAGTAAGGCTTCGATATGAAACAGTTCAGAGGCATTTATTGGTAGTTCATCAAGGACATTGTATTGAAAATACGTCCATATTTTTTCCCGTTTTACTTTCTCTCAAGAAATTATTATAAATAGTACGATGTTTTGACTGTTCGAAATTAAGCGTCCTTGGACAACCGACGCCATTCCCACAAGGCCGTTTGGAACAGTGCGAGCATGATCTGAATATAAGGACTGGTTATAATACTGGTTTCGGGACACGCTTGATCTCGCCCGTACAACGTGGTCAATGTGTTTGAATGGGTTTAAGTAGGATAGACTGCAGTTTCACTATATTTGCAGCAATTTGTAGTGATTATTAACACATCATATGTGCATTGATTGTGTGTTGATAACTACACTGACTGCGTTTTACAATCGCATTTTATTCTGGGGAGTGATGAAGTGACAGCATTAATATTTTTTTTCTAATATGCTTATTATGTATATTATAATTAGCATAGTATTTAGGGTTAAAATAGAGAAAAAAAATTTATTCCAGTGCAAAGAGGCAAATTAGAGAAGTTTGGTGGCCAGAAAAAATAATATTCCTATGTAATGCCACGGTTTAACCACTAGATGCCAGTATGGCTGCTTAATAAATATAGCCTACATATATTTATCTCTACTCTAGTTGCTGTAAAGAGTCATAATAGCTTATTTATTTATTTATTTTATGATTTGCATTGTATATTTAGACATTATCAAACACTCAATGTTTATAAGTTTTGCTTTTTTTAAATGTTGAATTTAACTAGATTAATTCCTCACATCCCAGTATTATTTTATGACATCTATGCAAGAAGACAATATAAGTGCATGTTAAAAAAAGGCCAGCAAATACGGAATTGAACCCAATAAAAAAGGTTTAAAATAATGTTTAAAAAACACAAGGCAACCAACTGCATTCAGGGAAACTCTTGTATTCCTTTAATGGGCAGTCTTCACTGAAACTCATTCAGCTATCTACAGGGAGAGAAAGACTGCAGAAAGAAAAAAAACGTAAAAATATGACAACCAGCATCTGGCTAGGAT
Source organism: Sinocyclocheilus anophthalmus (assembly GCA_018155175.1). Lineage (NCBI taxonomy): Eukaryota > Metazoa > Chordata > Actinopteri > Cypriniformes > Cyprinidae > Sinocyclocheilus > Sinocyclocheilus anophthalmus. Next base: position 433,691 of record JADLZN010000237.1, read on the forward strand.
CGCTACTAAGGTGTTTCTCACGTTATCTAACTGCAAATATAGCATAACTGCCTATAATCTAAAACTAAACATTAACTATAACGCGTTTCATCAAATACAAACTACCGGCCAGATTTCCGAGGGGTAAACCAATTTGTTAAAATGCCAAAAACTGCTGTAATTTCCTCAACGTTCTGGCGAGTGTGCTTGAGAAGCACTGAAATGAATGGGCTTCAATACTGGACAGTGTTGCCAACTCATTTTCAGGGGAAGTTGCTAAAGGAAGGTTCAAGGTTGATTCGTTGCTAAAAGTGGCTAAATTACGTTGCGACGTCATGACGTCATTACGTAATCACGCTGCAAAATTGTGTCAAATCTCAGCAAAAACATATATATTTCATATATGTTAATTTTGATTTGTTCGTAGCAATATAAATGCATAATATAATGTTAAAATATAACAATTTTATATACAGCATTGAATTATCGAAAACGTACACATTTTTGAACGTTTACAATTTAAGTTTTATACTTTAAAGCAGTTTATTAGTAGTTAGTTAGCATGCCTGCACTCTTAGAAAAGTAAAAAAAAATAATGTACAATCTACTGTGTTAATATGAAGGAATTTTCTGGATTTATTATTCTACAGGTTTCTGTACCTGCATTTTTAATTACGCATTGTATTTTGTGTTTTCAGGGTTATAACGGATAATGTCCTGGAAAATTACTAGCAACTTTTCCATTTTTCTGCATATTTTTCCTACAGTGTACTAACTCATCAACAATCACAGGTACAAGCTACTAACAAAGTGTCTCATAAATGAAAAATAACAGTATTAAATTATTATTACTATTAAATTAAACAATTGCAAATAGCAGCTAACTTAATTCCTGCAATGTGTGTACTGCTAGGCATCTTTGGATTCCTCTTTTTGTGCAATTTAGATGGTAAATTGTGCCTTTTTATCATTTGAGTCACTTATCAAAAGTTGCTAAAAGCTGCCAAATAAAATTTTAAAAATAGCTACATTTGTTGCTAGGTGCTTTTGGAAGAAAAAGTTGCTAGGGTAGTCTGAAAAGTTGCTAAGTTGGCAAGACTGATACTGGAACTATTGGTTTGTTTGGAACTATTGGCTGCTCCATGACACGCTTTACTTCCGCGTTCCTCAGTTCTTATGGAAGCCTATGGGAGTGTCGCAACTCTGTTTCTCAACGGCTCTGCTTTCCTAGTTCTATAGAAGCTTTTAGTGAGTGAAGATGGCGGAGGCTGCTGCTGCTGCTGCTGCTCCACGACACCGGTTCTTCTGTCACTGCTGCAGAGGTGAAATCGACCCCAAGCTGCCTGTAAGTACACAGAAACACTTCATTAACAAGCGTGCGTGCGTTTTGTGTGCTTACCCTGCGATACGCCTCAACGCAACTGAAGTTTTCCTTCTTACAGTTATAACTTCCAGTAGAAGTACTAACTTACAGTACTGCTTATATTTCTTATACATGTAGCGTTTGTATGAGTTGACGCGCTTTGGTATAGAACTATGGGAATGTGCTTCACGAAACTAAACGTTATAAGGAGTGTGTGATGAATGTCATGGTTGCGAGGAATTCAGTAACCAAGTTTGGGAGTTACACTGATGCCAAATTTAGCACAGCCTCGAGCGTCTGCAACCCTGGTCGAGATTTTTAGATAAATGTCAGGTCAGTGCAAGTCGTCACTTGTTTTAAAACAATACGGTATTATGTGATTTTTTTGTTTAAATTTAGTTTAAAGCCTTTAATATGCAATTTAATGGCAGGTTACATTGTGACAGTTTGCCTCATATAGAGTGTTGTCACAAAAAGTTAACATGTTAAATTTTTTTTTTTTTCACGGACAATAACAACGGAATTGCTCAATAGCATTTTGCAGTCAAGATAGTGAAATAAATATATAAACCTTGAGAATTGTTCACTGCAGTTAAACTAGTGACAACTGACAACTATCCCTGGTATCTTATTTACAGTGCTGTGAAAAGGTTTTTGCCCCCTTCCTGTTTTTTTACATTTTTTGCATATTTGTCACACTTAAAAGATTCAGATCATCAAACAAATTTTTATATTACACAAAGATAATGCAAGTAAATACAAAATGCAGTTTTTAAATGATGATTTCTTTTATTAAGGGAAAAAAGCTGTCCAAACCTACCTGGCCCTATGTGAAAAATTAATTGCCCCTAAATCTAATAACTGGTTGTGCCACGCGTTGCAGCAACAACTGCAATCAAGTGTTTGCGATAACTGGCAATGAGTCTTTCACGTCGCTGTGGAGGAATTTTGGCCCACTCTTCTTTGCAGAATTTTTTTAATTCAGCCACATTGGAGGGTTTTCGAACATGAATGGACTGTTTAATGGACCGATTCATCTCAATCGGATTTAAGTCCGGACTTTGATTTGGCCACTCCAAAACCTTAATTTAGTTTTTCTTGAGGCATTCAGAGGTGGACTTGTTGGTGTGTTTTGGATCATTGTCCTACTGCATAAACCAAGTGCGCTTGAGCTTGAGGTCACAAACTGATGGCCGGACATTCTCCTTCAGGATTTTCTGATAGAGAGCAGAATTCATGGTTCCGTCAATTATGGCAAGTCGTCCAGGTCCTGAAGCTGCAAGCAGCCCCAGATCATCACACTACCACCACCATGTTTGATTGTTGGTATGATGTTCTTTTTATGAAATGCTGTGTTGGTTTTACGCCAGATGTAACGGGACACACACCTTCCAAAAAGTTCAACTTTTGTCTCATCAGTCCACAGAATATTTGCCCAAAAGTCTTGGGGATAATCAAGATATTTTTTGGCAAATGAGAGACGGTGCCTTTGTGTTCTTTTTGGTCAGCAATGGCTATTGCCTTGGAACTCTCCCATGGATGCCGTTTTTGCCCAGTCTCTTTCTTATTGTTGAATCATGAACACTGACCTTAATTGAGGCAAGTGAGGCCAGCAGTTCTTTAAATGTTGTTCTGGGTTCTTTTACGACCTCCTGGATGAGTCATCGTTGCACTCTTGGAGTAATTTTGGTAGGCAGGCCACTCCTGGGAAGGTTCACCATTGTTCCAAGGTTTCTCAGTTTGTGGATAATGGCTCTGAACGTGGTTCTCTGGAGTCCCAAAGCCTTAGAAATGGATTTATAACACTTTCCAGACTGATACATGTGAACTATTTTGTTTCTCATTTGTTCTTGAATTTCTTTAGATCGTGGCATAATGTGTTCTCTTTAAGCATGCTTCACTTTGTCAGACAGGTTCTATTTAAGTGATTTCTTGATTCAACAGGTCTGGCAGTAATCAGGCCTGGGTGTGGCTAGTGAAATATAACTAAGCTTTCTAAAATAATGTGGTTAATCAAAGTTCTTTCATGATTTAACAGGAGGGGCAATTCATTTTTCACATAGGGCCACGTAGGTTTGGACAGCTTTTTTCCCTTAATAAAAGAAAATCATAATTTAAAAACTGCATTTTTCATTTACTTGCATTATCTTTGTGTAATATTAAAATTAGTTTGATGATCTGAATCTTTTAAGTGTGACAAATATGCAAAAAATTAAAAAAACAGGAAGGGGGCAAAAACCTTTTCACAGCACTGTATTTGTAACCTATAAAACATTACAGATAAACATTTTCTTTACATCTGATGTACCTGATAATGTACATGTGTTTGAACAGGAATATGTTTGTCCCAGATGTGACTCTGGTTTCATTGAAGAGGTGTCAGAGAACTCAAGGTGAGAATTGCTTTTATGTCATTAACTAATGATCGAGATTGTAATATTTTTCTTTACTGTAATTCCATAGATCTCTGTTTAATCAACTTGTTTGTCATTTACATTGAGTAAAACATGCTTCATTAGTTTTCTTCAGAGTCGTGATGGTGCTGGTGCTGCCGCTGTAGGCGGTGATGACATGGCCTCACAGTTTGCAGAGGTATAATACTTTTTTCCCCACTGTCTTCCAATAACTGATTATTTGAGCATTATATATCATTAACTATGAAAAACGTAAACAGAACAAAAATATGGAAATGTTGCCTTGCCAAAGCAATAAAAGCAATACAATGAATTAATAAAAAGTGGTAATAAATAAAAAAAGCTAAAACTAAAATAAATAAAATGTAAATAGTAATATTAATACAAGCTAACTTAACAAAAATGACAAAAGCACATACAGAATTATAAAAATACGTGAAAATTTAAATGAAAAATAAAATTAATTCAAAATATAATTAAAAAACTTGTAATTAATAAAAATTGTATTCAATATTAAAGATAGCTGATAATCAGAGGTGTGCAGTTGGTGTTCTGAAGTTGAGAAGTTTTTTTTTTTTTTTTTTTTTAAATCAAATGTAAATTCATGCCCCAGTCACAGTTTCTTGGTTAAATAAACTTTACTAACAATATTAGAAAAGAGGAGAGGAGAAGGACACAATTTCAATTCATTTAATTTTTTACAACAATGTACTCAACTATTCTATTTAAAAGCAAGTATGAATTCATCAAGTTAGGGTTTTTTTAAGCATTTTTCATGTATTCCAAAATGATAAACTCAGGCAGTAACAATTTTAAACTAAATATTTCATTTGTGAACTATGTTCAGGCTATCTTTTTTAATAGGGGTAACTTGAAAACTATTTTTGAATTTTCAATCTCCTCAGAGGAAACGCCCCCCCTCCCTGATATATATATATATATATATATATATATATATATATATAATATGCTCTAAGATATATATAGATATATATATATATGTGTGTGTGTATAATATATATATATATATATTTATGTGTGTGTGTATGTATATATATATGTATATATATGTGTATAGATATATATTTATAATACTATGTGTAGATATATATTATATTGGTAGAGGTATGTATAATGTGTAGATGTGTATTGTAGGGTGGATATTATAGTATCTTATTGTACGGTGTGTATAATATGTATATGTGTGTATATATGGTATATGTGTATATATGGTATGTATATGTATATGTGTGTATATGTATATGTGTATATATGTATATGTATATACATATATATATATACAGTATATATACTATATTGTAGGGATATGTAGAATATATGTGTTGTATAAGGTGTGTGGTGTGGGGTGTGTGTGTGTGTATAACAGTATATGACTACATATCCATCTATATATACAGGATACCATATACACACAAATACTACCAATAAAAAATTTGGGCATCAGTAAGAACTTTGTACGGTTTTTAAGGAAAGGGGGACTAGTATGCACACAATGCGCATTATTTGATCAAAAATACAGGAAAAAAACAGTAATCATGCAAAATGTTATTACAATATAAAATAATGGTTTCTATTTTAATCTCTGTTAAATTATAATTTATTTCTGTGATGCAAAGCTGAATTTCCATCAGCAATTACTCCAGTATAAAGTGTCACATGAACCTTCAGAAATCACTCTAATATGCTGATTTAATATCAATATCAATGTTGGAAACAGTTGAGCTGCTTAATTTTTTTTTGGACCTGTGATACTTTTTTTAGGATTATTTGATGAATAAAAAGTTAAAAAATAACTGCATTTATTCAAAATATAAATCTTTTCTAAAAATATAAATCTTTGCTATCACTTCTTAACAATTAAACACATGCTTGCTGAATAAACGTTTTAATTTCTTTCAAAAAAAAGAAAAGAAAATTTACTGACCCCAAACTTTTGAAATGTAGTGTATATTGTTAGAAAAGATTTCTAATTTAAATAAATTCTCTTCTTTTTTTACTTTTTATTCATCAAAGAACCCTGAAAAAAATATCACAGGTTCCAAAAAAATATTAAGCAGAACAACAGTTATAATCAGGCATAATAGACTGATCGTGTGACACTACGACTGGAGTCTGATGCTGAAATGTCAGCTTGCATCACAGAAATAAATTGATTATTGTATATTAAAATGAGAAAAACGCTCATTACATCATAATAATATTTTACATTATTAAATTTTCCTGTATTGTTGATCAAATAAAGGCAAGCTTGAGGAGCAGAGAAGAAACCTCCTGTCAAAAAAACATTAAAACCATTATTTTTGACTGGTAGTGTGTGTGTATATATATATAGATATTATATATATATATAGATATATATATATATCTAATATATATAGTGGGTACGGAAAGTATACAGACCCCCATAAATTTTTCACTCTTTTTTATATTGCAGCCATTTGCTAAAATCAATTAAGTTAATTTTTTTTTCCTCATTAATGTACACACAGCACCCATATTGACAGAAAAACACATAATTGTTGTCATTTTTGCAGATTTATTAAAAAAGCAAAACTGAAATATCACATGGTCCTCAGTATTCAGACCCTTTGCTCAGTATTTAGTAGAAGCCCCCTTTTGATCTAATACAGCCATGAGTCTTTTGGGAAAGATGCAACAAATTTTTCACACCTGGATTTGGGGATCCTCTGCCCTTCCTCCTTGCAGATCCTCTCCAGTTCTGTCAGGTGGGATGGTAAACGTTGGTGGACAGCCATTTTAGGTCTCTCCAGAGATGCTCAAATTGGGTTTAAGTCAGGGCTCTGGCAGCGCCATTCAAGAACAGTCACAGAGTTGTTGTGAAGCCACTCCTCGTTATTTTAGCTGTGTGCTTAGGGACATTGTCTTGTTGGAAGGTAAAACTTCGGCCCAGTCTGAGGTCCTGAGCACTCTGGAGAGGGTTTTCATCCAGGATATCCCTGTACATGGCCGCATTCATCTTTCCATCGATTGCAACCAGACGTCCTGTCCCTGCAGCTGAAAAACACCCCCAAAGCATGATGCTGCCACCACCATGCTTCACTGTTGGGATTGTATTAGACAGGTGATGAGCAGTGCATGGTTTTCTCCACACATACCACTTAGAACTAAGGCCAAAAAGTTCTATCTTGGTCATCAGAAAAAAAACCCCCCAAGGAATCTATTTCTCACCATCTTGGGAGTCATTCAGGTGTTTTTTATCAAACTCCATGCGGGCTTTCATGTGTATTGCACTGAGGAGAGGCTTCCGTCAGACCACTCTGCCATAAAACCCCGACTGGTGAAGGGCTGCAGTGATGGTTAACTTTCTACAACTTTCTCCCATCTCCCGACGGCATCTCTGGAGCTCAGCCACAGTGATCATTGGGTTCTTCTTACTCTCTCACCAGGCCTCTTCCCCCGATGAGCTCAGGTGGGCCGGACGGCCAGCTCTAGGAAGGGTTCTGGTAGTCCCAAACGTCTTCCATTTAAGGATTATGGAGGCACTGTGCTCTTAGGAACCTTAAGTGCAGCAGAATGTTTTTGTAACCTTGGCCAGATCTGTTGCCTTGCCACAATTCTGTCTCTGAGACTTTAGGCAGTTCCTTTGACCTCATGATTCACATTTGCTCTGACATGCACTGTGAGCTGGAAGGTCTTATATAGACAGGTGTGTGGCTTGCCTAATCAAGTCCAATCAGTATAATCAAAAACAGCTGGACTCAAATGAAGGTGTAGAAACACCTCAAGGATGATCAGAAGAAATGGACAAAACCTGAGTTAAATATGTGAGTGTCACAGCAAAGTGTCTGAATACTCAGGACCATGTGATATTTAAATTTTTCTTTTTTAATAAATCTGCAAAAATGTAACAATTCTGTGTTTTTCTGTCAATACGGGGTGTTGTGTGTACATTAATGAGGAAAAAAAATTAAATGATTTTAGCAAATGGCTGAAATATAACAAAGAGTGAAAAATTTAAGGGGGTCTGACTACTTTCCGTACCCACTGTATACCACACACCACACACCACACACCCACACAACACACAACGCATAAGAAAATGATTCCTTATGGGGGGGTCAGTCATGGTTTTGTTTCTCTATGAGCCTTTTGTCTTTTCCTTCGCCATTAGCTGTGGCAGCTGCTTTTCATGGAACATTCAGCCCTCCTCTCCGACCCCACCGTCACAGACGCGCTCCGCAGCCGCTCAGGGGTCGAGACAGCAGTTGGCGATCCTGCCTCTGGGACAGCGGGACCCGTAGCTTCTGTGGAGACTTTGTCAGACTGCACAGAGCCTGTGCTCCCCCCTCAACAAAACAGCCAGCAGCGAAACTCTAGACTGGATCAGGGACAAGCTGTGGAGGGGTGTGTAATGCCACTTGTTACAGCTGCTGTCTACTAGTTCTAGTTCTAAAAGACGGAATATATGACAATCTTTATTTCAAGTTTTACATTCAGTTTTAACATGGTTTATTCATAAATATATATATATATACACAGTGGTGTGAAAAAGTGTTGACCCCCATCCTCATTTCTTATTTTTTTTGCATGTTTGTAACACTTTAATGTTTCAGATCATCAAACAAATTTAAATATTAGTAAAAGATAACAAGTGAACACAACATGCAGTTTTTAAATAAAGGTTTTTATTATTAAGGGAAAACAAAATCCAAAACTACATGGCCCTGTGTGAAAAAGTGTTTGCCCCCTAAACCTAATAACTGGTTGGGCCACCCTTAGCAGCAACAACTGCAATCAAGCGTTTGCGATAACTTGCAATGAGTCTGTTACAGCGCTGTGGAGGAATTTTGGTCCACTCATCTAAGCAGAATTGATTTAATTCAGCCACATTGGAGGGTTTTCGAGAATGAACAGCCTTTTAAGGTCATGCCACAGCATCTCAATAGGATTCAGGTCAGGACTTTGACTAGGCCACTCCAAAGTCTTCATTTTGTTTTTCTTCAGCCATTCAGAGGTGGACTTGCTGGTGTGTTTTGGATCATTGTCCTACTGCATAAACCAAGTGCGCTTGAGCTTGAGGTCACAAACAGATGGCCGGACATTCTCCTTCAGGTTTTTTGGTAAACAGCAGAATTCATGGTTCCATTTATCACAACAAGTCTTCCAGTTCCTGAAGCAGCAAAACAGCCCCAGACCATCACACTACCACCACCATATTTTACTGTTGGTATGATGTCCTTTTTCTGAAATGCAGTGTTACATTTACGCCAGACGTAATGGGACACACACCTTCCAAAAAGTTCAACTTTTGTCTAGTCAGTCCACAGAGTATTTTCCCAAAAGTCTTGGGGATCATCAAGATGTTTTCTGGAAAAACTGAGACGAGCCTTTATGTTCTTTCTGCTCAGCAGCGGTTTTAGTCTTGGAACTCTGCCATGCAGACCATTTTTGCCATTTTTGGAGTCATGAACACTGACCTTAACTGAGGCAAGTTGAGGCCTGCAGGTCTTTGGATGTTGTTGCGGTCTTTTGTGACCTCTTGGATGAGTAGTCGCTGTGCTCTTGGAGTAATTTTGGTAGGACAGCCACTCCTGGGAAGTTTCAAGTTTTCTCCATTTGTGGATAATGACTCTAACCGTGGTTCGCTGGAGTCCCAAAACCTTAGAAATGGCTTTATAACCCTTTCCAAACTGATAGATCTCAGTTACTTTCTTTATCATTTGTTTCTGAATTTCTTTGGATCTCATCATGATGTCTAGCTTTTGAGGATCTTATGGTCTACTTCACTTTGTCAGGCAGGACCTATTTAAGAGATTTCTTGATTGCGAAAAGGTGTGGCAGTAATCAGGCCTGGGTGTGTGGCTAGAGAAATTGAACTCAGGTGTGATAAAACACAGTTTTAACAGGGGGGCAAACACACAGGGCCATGTAGTTTTGGGTTTTGTTTTCCCTTAATAATAAAAACAATTCATTTAAAAACTGCATGTTGTGTTAACTTGTGTTATCTTTTACTAATATTTAAATTTGTTTGCTGATCTGAAACATTAAAGTGTGACAAACATGACAAAAAATAAGAAATCAGGAAGGGGGCAACACTTTTTCACACCACTGTATATATAAGTATATATTTTATATATAGTATATATATTAGATATTCTATTATATATATATATACTATATATTAGATTATTTATTTCTTTAAATGAGATACTGTTGAATGTTACAGTTGCGACAATATATATATATATATATTATTATATATATATTATATATACGATATAGAGAGAGAGAGAGTATATTTACATATATCAGTATATCCACACTTAAAGAAAAAAGGCTGGCTCAAAAAGGTTCTTCAAAGCGATGCCATAGAAGAACTATTTTTGGTTCCACAAAGAAGCATTCTGTCAAAGGTTCTTTAAAGAACCATCTTTTTATTACCTTTTTATAATCTCAAGAACCTTTATTCGCCCCAAAGAACCTTTTGTGAAACAGAAGGTTCTTCAGATGTTAAAGGTTCTTCATGGAACCATTTAGACAAAAAGGTTCTTCTATGGCTTTGTGAAGCACCTTTATTTTTAAGAGTGAATGTTTCTTTCACTTTGCACTGGGATTTGACTTGACTAATTTAAAGATTTTTAAAATCAACTTCAGACAGTATCCCGCGCCTCCCTTACAAAAAAAAATGTCATCAGTATGGACTATTTAAGCACCAAAATGTTAAAGTCTAGTCGGGCATTCCACACATTTTGCCAAATGAATTGTCAGAAATTTAAAAATTAATTCTTCATTACGATAAGTAATTTAACAGTTTATTGACTATTTCCATTGGTAACATACTTAATCAGGATTATTGTTTTTAAAAAATACTCTCACACATGCAAATGCTTCTAATAAAACTAAGTTTTTGGGATTTGAATGAGCCCAATTGGGAAAAGACACCTCTTTTCTATTCTTTTCTGTCCAAAAGATTGATCCCTAGTTTCACAAAATAAGCATATTAGGCAGGGGAAACTGTTTGTGACATTGATAATAAGAAGAAATAGTCATGTGACAATGAGGTCGGGGACTGAGACTTGGAGTAATGCTGTGAATGTCAGCGTTACCATCCAGGAGGTAAATTATATTTTAAAATGCATGAAAATAGAAAAAACCAGTTATTTTAAATGTAATGATATTTCACAATATTACTGGATTAAATAAAGCCTCAAAAATATTTCCAAAACGTTTTCAAAAACATCAAAAATCTTACAGACCTATATATATATATATATATTTTACAGGGTTACGGAAAGTATCAGACCCCTTTACATTTTCACTCTGTGTTATATTGAGCCATTGCTAAAATCATTTGTCATTTTTTCTCAATGTACACACAGCAACCCCATATTGCAGAAAAACACAGAATTGTTGACATTTTTTGCAGATTTATTAAAAAAGAAAAAAAACTGAAATATCACATGGTCATAAGTATTCATATTGCTGTGACACTCATATATTTAACTCAGGTGCTGTACATTTCTTCTGATCATCCTTGAGATGGTTCTACACCTTTATTTGAGTCCAGCTGTGTTTGATTATACTGATTTTTTTTTTTGATTAGGAAAGCCACACACCTGTCTGTATAAGACATTACAGCTCACAGTGCATGTCAGAGCAAATGAGATTTATGAGGTCAAAGGAACTGCCTGAAGAATTCAGGCAGAATTGTGGCAAGTCACAGATCTGGCCAAGCTTACAAAAAAAAATTCTGCTGCACTTAAAGTTCCTAAGAGCACAGTGGCCTCCATAATACTTAAATGGAAGACGTTTGGGACGACCAGAACCCTTCCTAGAGCTGGCCGTCCGGCCAAACTGAGCTATCGGGGGAGAAGAGCCTTGGTGAGAGAGGTAAAGAAGAACCCAAAGATCACTGGCTGAGCTCCAGAGATGCAATCGGGAGAAGGGAGAAAGTTGTAGAAAGTCAACCAACACTGCAGCCCTCCACCAGTCGGGGCTTTATGCAGAGTGGCCCGACGGAAGCCTCTCTCAGTGCAAGACACATGAAAGCCCGCGTGAAGTTTGCTTTTATAAAAAACACCTGAAAGGGACTCCAAGATGGTGAGAATAAGATTCTCTGGTCTGATGAGACCAAGATAGAACTTTTTGCCTTAATTCTAAGCGGTATGTGTGGAGAAAACCAGGCACTGCTCATCACCTGTCCAATACAGTCCCAACAGTGAAGCATGGTGGTGGCAGCATCATGCTGTGGGGGTGTTTTTCAGCTGCAGGGACAGGACGACTGGTTGCAATCGAGGGGAAAGATGAATGCGGCCAAGTACATGGATATCCTGGATGAAAACCTTCTCCCGAGTGCTCAGGACCTCAGACTGGGCCAAAAGTTTACCTTCCAACAAGACAATTACCACACAGCTAAAATAACGAAGGAGTGGCTTCACAAAAACTCTGTGACTGTTCTTGAATGGCCAGCCAGAGCCCTGACTTAAACCAATTGAGCATCTCTGGAGAGACCTAAAAAAATGGCTGTCCACCAACGTTTACAATCCAAACTGACAGAACTGGAGAGGATCTGCAAAAAGGAATGGCAGAGGATCCCCAAATCCAAAAATCCAAAAAAGGTGTGAAAAACTTGTTGCATCTTTACCAAAAAGACTCATGGCTGTATTAGATCAAAAGGGTGCTTCTACTAAATACTGAGCAAAGGGTCTGAATACTTAGGACCATGTGATATTTCAGTTTTTCTTTTTTAATAAATCTGCAAAAATGTCAACAATTCTGTGTTTTTCTGTCAATATGGGGTGCTGTGTGTACATTAATGAGGGAAAAAATTAACTTAATTGATTTTAGCAAATGGCTGCAATATAACAGAGTGAAATTTAAGGGGGTCTGAATACTTTCCGTACCCACTGTATATATATAATTTGTCAGGTTTTGTCTGATCAGTGTGTTTCCTGTCAGTATATGTTGCCATTGGTCGGCACATGTTTTGGCTGATTGAACATGTTGAATCGGTGTTTGTCTTGTCTTAGAACGTATGAGAAATACTCAGTCGGCTGTTGCCATTGGTCTGCATCTGTCTGTGTGGTGTGAATTGGCCTTTAAATGCAACAACTCTGTTTTTGTTTCTTTAATTAAGGATTGTCCAGCAGTTCCTGTCTGGTCTGTTTTCCAATTCTGACAATGCAGGTTCCCAAACCTCCTCATGGTAAGTTTTGTGGTTTACCATGATTCTGTGAAGTATAATATGTTTCTGAGATAACATTCAATCAGTCAAACAGATTTTAAGTTTGGCTGGGCTTAAACAATATTTGTATCAACCCATAACCTCTGCTGTTTGACAGGAATGTTGTTCCTGGACCAACAAAACAAAAGATATTCAGTGCGCCCTTTTGTCCTACAAATTCACTTATTTTTATATGTCGAGACATTATCTACAGAGCCATCCAATGATTTATCAATAACCTATTCCTCAGGTCTAGCATGCTGCACTCTAACCCTGGAGATTATGCTTGGGGACAAGGAGGTTTAGATGTGGTCATCACACAGGTGAGTCACACTGTCATCTGATGATATAACTCATGTCCTCAGCCTTTTTCCAGTTTGCCTCTTGGCACTTATATTTGTCCCCGGGCTGGAGTCAAGCACATTATAGATTTTTCTTGTGAAAATTAAAGCATTAGAAATATCCTGCTCATCAGCTGTTGCAGATTTTGTTTTGTTTTTCCAGTTGCTTGGTCAGTCTGAAAATACCGGCCCCCCTCCTGCCGGGAAGGAGATGATCTCATCTCTCCCCATCGTTAGCATCTCCTCAGAACAGGCTGGTAAATTCCCATAATCCTCTGAGTCACCATGTACACTTTATTTTAAGTGCTATTAAGCAAAACAGGGCTGTTCACATATATCTGGTCACCTCCAGAAAGCATTTTTCTTGCTTTCCTGACAAACTATTGTATTGAGTATGATCAATTAGAGAGGGTGAACTGGAAAGTGTTAAAACATGATGAATATGTATGATTCTGACAGCAGTGCATTGTGTATATAAGCCATATTTATATCAAATATTTCAAGAGACTCACATTCTTCCCCTCATGTTATTTATTGCTGAGCTGCAAATCTGTTTGTTCAATCAGTTGCAAGTTTTTTAAAGCAATAGTCACCCAAAAACAAAATATATTTACTCATCTAATATTGTTCCAAACCTGTATGGCTTTCTATTGTTTTGTGGAACATAAATGAAGAATGAAAGAATGTTGGTAACCAAACAGTTTCAGTTTCCAAAGACTTCCCAGTATTACGGAAATCCATAGAAGTCAATGGGAGCCAAAATATCTTTTGTGTTCAGCAGAAGAAAGAAAGTCTTTTGAGTTTGCAACGACATGAGATTGAGTAAATTATGACAGAATTTTCATTTTTGGATGAGCTATCCCTTTGATTTTCAACTTTCCATTTCACAGTAGATTGCACTTGACAGTCTCTCTCTCTCTCTCTCCATGTTTCTTGTGCATATATTTTGCTACGTCTCTCTAACAGCATGCCGGCTGGAATGCCCTGTGTGTAGAGAGGAGTACTCTGAAGGGGAATCTGTCCGACAGCTGCCCTGTCTGCACTACTTTCACAGCAACTGTATCGTGCCCTGGCTACAACTGGTATGAGTCTCATAAAATGGCCTTAGTGCTGGATCATTTATCATCAGACCCATGTTTATTAACAAAAATAAAACCCTCAGGAATTTCCAATGGGTTTTTAAAATGTCAGTTTTCGATTTATGAGCACACTAAACTTTGTGGTTAACATTACTTAAACAGACTTCTCTCTACAACATTACACACAGTCATACCACAAACATGAAATTTTGACGCACCCCCCGGTGCAGGTTTGAAATGCGCTCAGATGGCATGATATTTGAAAATGATATGTCATGTACAACTAAATTATGTGCTAAAATAACCTACACTAGCATTCAGAAGTATGGGGTTGGTAAGATTTTTTTATGTTTTTGAAAGAAGTCTCTTATTTTCACCAAGGCTGCATTTATTTGATCCAAAATACAGTTAAAAAAGGGATACTGTGGCACTATACATTTAAAAGAACTGTTTTCTGTTTAAATGTTTTCAAATGTAATTCATTCCTGTGATAGCAAAGCTGAATTTTCAGCATCATTACTCCAGTCTTCGGAAGTCATTCTAATATACTGATTTGGTGCTCAAGAAACATTTCTTATGAATATTAATGTTGAAAACAGTTGTGCTGCTTAATATTTTCGTTTTTTAGATTCTGTGTTGAATAGAAAGTTCAAACTAAGACCAGCTTTATTAAAATGTTTCACCCTTTTTTTTTTGGTAACATTATAAATGATTTTACCACCATTTCTGATCAATTTAACGTGTCCTTGCTAAATAAGTGTGAATTTTTTACAATTACAATTCTTGACAATTACTGTTCTGTCCTCATTTTGTGCTGTTTTTTGTTAATAGCACGACACCTGCCCTGTCTGCCGGAAAAGTCTGGATGGTGAAGACCGGGGTTTCCAGCCACAGACCGGACCTCCAGGGGCAATTCCATCACCGATGAATGTAGAGGAACGTAGCACCTCTGAGACTCTTTAGCCTCCTTTTAATACCTCACAATGAAGTGAGCGCACAGTTCACTTTCCCTTACCTGTCAACAGGTGACATCTGCTCTGCACATGCATTCACTCTTTTGAAGGCATCATAGAAAGGCAAAGATTTAGATATCTGCTCAAGTTTTGCACTGTAAAACTTTTCATCAGTTGTTCTGTACATGTTTTGGGTTGATAGTTTGACATTGCTATGTGTTGCTATTTTGAAGATTTGTGGGTTCTTGTGGATGGCTAGAAAAAGAAACGTATTTATTGTATTCACAAGTTTTGAAGATGTTTTAGAACTATCCTTGGTGATCCTCTTGGTGCTCTTGTCTTAATTCTCAGGGTTCCTCGACTGCTCCATATTGTGATATTGAGACACAGTCCCACTTATAAGAGTTCACTTCACAATATGGAACATTTTGAGTGTCATTTGGAATTTTATACCATACTATCACACAGGTAAAATGTTTACAAGAGAGAGAGAAAAAAAAAACTATGTTACAATAAGTAACTAGAAAAACTTAACTTTACATATCAGCCAACCTGCTACATATTGCACTCTCAAATAAATTAAAGACTATTTTTGTTTTTTGGCATCAGAGTGTATGAACTATATGGGGTTTTTCAACTTTTGATGCTGATATCTAGAATGCAGGGTGGTTGATGGCAATATAATGCTGATATAACTAATTCAACCTAATGATGAAAATGAGACAAAACTGTGTGATCTAGATAAACATTTAATTTACATAAAATTTAATAATCTCAAAATTGCCAAATATTTTATTTAAGCTTCATGTGGGCTTGAAGAAAATGCATTATTACAATCATCATTTCTTTTTTTTTTTTTTTTTAGAAAGAAATTAATACTTTTATTCAGCAAGAATGCATTAAATAGATCAAAAGTGGCAGTAAAGAAATTTGTAATATTACAAAAGATTTCTATTTCAAATAAATGCTGTTCTTTTTAACTTGTCTATTCATTAACAATTTTTTTTTTTTAATTTCTATCCAGAAGAAATGTTTCTTGAGCACAAAATCAGAATATTAGAATGATTTCCTAAGGATCATGTGACACCGAAGAGTAATTATGCTGAAAATTCAGCTTTGCCATCACAAGAATAAATTACAAAAAAATTCTGTATTTTTCAGTGTACATTGTACAATTTATAATGTAAAGTTTGCATATTGTGAGAGGCAGATTTGCATTACAAACTGATAACAAGTCGCATTGTTTCCAATGACATCTGTCATTATATTAGGCTATTTTGTATGATAAGGAAGCTGATTAATGCCCAGTTTCCTAATTAATTTCTGTCATTAATGTGTGACACTTCACCATCCCATGGGTTAGTAAGATTATTTATCATCTCATTTGCATCGTAAAAACCCAACAAATTAGTTATGAAACAGCTTCACTATGTAAACCATGAAGTTTGATTTCCATCTGTTTCACCCAGGTAGTTTCTGCATTACTTTAAGTAAATGAGTCACGTGACTATTAATATTTTTTTATGAAGCAATACCCCCACAATGATAATACCTTTTTATAGTAACTGGCCCGTTCTTCACCAAGACACAACTCAACTATAATTATGTAATTTTGGGTAATAATATCGCTATTCTATGGAGATGAGATGTCCACACCAAACGTTGGAATCCCTTCCAGAACGATTTATTTTTCCAAGCTAAAGACAATCAGAATATGCTAATCCACTTTAAGAGTATTAGACAGCATTAGTCAGGAGGCCAGGGGTGCCCAAACTCGGTCCTGGAGGGCCGGTGTCCTGCATAGTTTAGCTCCTGCTTGCCTCAACACACCTGCCTGGAAGTTTTCTAGTAATGCTTGTAGAAACCTTGATTAGCGCTTCAGGGTGTGTTTGATTAGGGTTTGGAGCTACTCGTGCTGACACCGCCCCCCATACCGATTTTTGAGGCACCCCTACATAGGCTAACTGCAACTCCGCCTTATAATATAAACAGCACGTTTGGTGTGCGTACGCTACTTAGTTTTAACGTCTAATTGTGAACGTCCTTATACTCGTGGTGTGTGAACTTCCCATCTTATCAGAATGATATTAAAATTGGGAGTTCTCGTCGTTGATGAGTGAACGTCCTTAAGTGAACGAGATCGGCTTTTCGTGTCACTTGAAAGATTGGTTTCTTGCTCGTCCTATTAATTAATGTTTGCTCAGGTGCTCACTCATAAAGTGTCACGAACCCGCCTCACGGCTACGATTCCACGTTGGGATTCTTCGATTTTTCACTGTGGGTAAACCCTGCGAGCGTAGACAGCACGACCCCCCTTTCATAGGGCTACATTTTTCATCTGAAAAAACAAATATATCCCTCATTTTTTCCCAAGTTGTTTATCTGAATTTGAATGCCCCCACCTTTGAGCAGGGAGAAGCGTAGCGAACCTATGACGTTAAAATGTGCCAACTCTATGTTTACAAGGAGGAGGAAAAGGGCAGTCTACCCTTCAGTCAAGCCGTCATTCCCGGTAGATGTTCTGAATGGGATTAGCCGTCCATTACAAAGGGTTGACGATTTACCTTAATGCCGCAAAATTGGAATACGCATAACATTTGCATGTTAAGCACCGTTTCCATCCAAACAAGTCAAAGAGAATCACTCTTCACTCAAAATCAAAGTCTCTTCCTGATAAACTGGCACTAAATATCACCAAGAAAAGTAGGAGAAACCACTGAATATAATAATTTTCATATAAGATGTGTCTGGACACAAAACCAGTCTAAGGTCATTTTGTTGTAATGGAGCTTTCATAACATCCTCTGAGCTGAATAAATAAGCTTTTCATTGGTTTGTTAGGATAGGACAATATTTTGCAGAGATACAGCTATTTGAAAATCTAGAATCTGAGGGAGCAAAAAAAAATCTAAATACTGAGGAAATCGCCTTTAAAAATTGTCCAAATGAAGTTCTTAGCAACGCACATTACTAATTTTAAAAAAAAGTCCTGGCAAAATCTCATAGCAGAGATGGGCTTATTAATATTTTACCCTTGAAAAAGCGGTATGGGCAACTTGGATCCCTGCGCCTTGATAACCATCACATAACGTGGATAAGTCGCGTGGATAAAGTGGTCTGGATCACATGCGTCTGAATAACGTAATCACTGAATAGTGTTTCGTTTTGAAAGCGAAACTACTTTGGGTTTTGGCCTGCTAAAGATGACAATATCTGCTTCGTCATGCTGGCCCTAAGCTGATCCCTGCTGGTTGTGCTGAGGAAATACAACAACTTTGGCGCCGTGGATCAACCGGGTCGTCTTCACCACCGTGGGAACAGCGGAGTCCAGCCCTGGGGGTCCGTACTATGTTGGTTTTGACGGGGCAAGCCCGTGCCGACGCTCCTAGCCCCGCCGCCTCTTCTCACTCTAAGCCCGCCGCCGCTCGCTCAACTCTAGGCCCCTCCCCGTCCCTAGTACCTCTTGTAGGTGCGCTGTGTTTTCGTCGTTGTTAAGCGAAACGACTTGTTTGGCCTCCAAAATGAGCCACGACTAGAAATCAGTGGTTAAGTTGTATTTTACAACACTGTTCCAAAACAGTTCAACCCAAATATTCAGATGTGTGCAGCACATTTTATGGATTAGGAAATATATGATGCTAAATGTTACAACATACTGTTTTTTTCTTTCTTTTTTTACTCAAAACAAAACAAAAATACAGTAATTTATAACACTTAATACATTTCACAAAATCACACATAGAAACCTGGCAAGAAAAAAAAAAAAAAGTTACTGCAGACGACACGGCGCAGGGGTCACGTATCGCGACGAAAGTGTCGCACTTCTTATCTCACGTCATCGGTCACAGCTTCTGTTCACGGCAAGGTAAGGACGATCGACACAATTGGCTGCTTCGTTAGCAAAGTAGATGCTTTTTTTTTTTTGCAGAAATATAGTTCAATACAAAAGAAACAAATAATACAGAAAAAAAAACAATTTACTTAAAAACCGTTCCATAATACGAGATGCCTTCAGAGCTTTTTTATTAGAGGAGACTTTTTGAAGTGATGATACTAATAAATGTAGATCAGAAGCAAATACTGTGCAGCTGGGTTTAAATTTAAGGTATCTAACTTTGTGGATATGTATACCCATCATACAAATAAAGTTTAAGACATCATCTAACTCCTTATTGTCAGAAATATCAGAATGGAAAACAACCTTACTAATGGAAATACTACAGAGCTGGTGAAACACAAGAAATAGGGAAGCTGATATTCGAAGCCAGAATTGTTTAGAATAATAATATTCTAATAAAGAAATAGAATAAATGTGAAATAGATTATTCTTCCTCTTGGCAAAAAGAGCAGAGTGGAGAAATATTATGGTTAAATTGACTCAGATACCTAATGTAATGATGATTTTAAAATGAATATAGAAGCAATATAGAAATCCTGGCCAGGTCGCGTCCTGGGAAAATGGCACATATGGTCACCCTAGCACAATCTGAGCTGGTAGCCCAAATCGTCAGAACACCAGCTCTCGGTTAATCGTTACATCTCTACAAATCACACCTCATACAGAGCCAGCACTATACTCAACAACGTGAGTGTCACGAGATGTACCCTCCTCTCACGTAAAAGAACACGAAAGTCTCCTTCGCTATGTAATCCGTGGCACTTTCCACACTTCATACTATCCACACTTCACACCCTCCCTTCTACCCGTCCCCCCTCCTTCCCTCTACTCTCCTCCCTCCCGCTCTGACTGTGAGAATGCCCGTGCTGTACTGACAGAAACGATACGGGCTTAGCAGACATGGAGGCCCGATTAACTAGAGAGGCCCATTCCGACGCGTCTGAGCTCGACTAACGCGGACCCGGAGAGGGATTCGGGCGACACATCGGATTATCACGGGTAACGAGCACAGCACAGAAGACGAGGGAGAGGGCGAAGAATTTGAGGGAGAGATCCATTTCGGGTCCTCTGTTGATTCAACGCAGCAGCCGCCATTTTGTTGTCAGTGTTTTTAATAACCCGTGCAGGGCTCATCCCGAAGAGCGATAGATTTTTGTATTCCGCTTCTTTTGGTCCTTTCGAGGATGTTTTTACGCTATTGTTGGATTTTTATTGCCCGGGCGAGAAGGGAACACTTAAATAATGTGCGTCCCCACCAACAGCGGCTGCTTCGTTACATTAACGTTACTAACGTTAGTCGTGTGAACGCATCGCGGGGTTAGCTAACGTTAGCCATTCCAGCAAATGTGCCTGACAGGACAGATCATTAGAGTGCGGGTTTAGTGGTGCGATCTACCTGCCGTGAATTCACTCATTTGGGGGGGTAGTAAACAACACAGAGACGTGAATTGAATGACCGTTGACATTGTAACTTATACGCGGAGTTATAGCCGCGATGTTGAGCAAAGCCAACTTAACGTTACCTTGCTCACAGACATCTTTCAAAATTTCAGCAAGGTATTTTGACATCCAGTTGTAGCAACAGTCTCAGTCCAATAACTTGCTATTATTGTTTCATATAGTGTAGTTTTTGGCACACTGTTCTAATTTAAGATTAAGCTCAAGATATGCTCTTTGCTAACGAGCTATGCTAGCTATATTAGGATCATAAACCGTGACTAGTGCGCCTCACGTACATAAATATCGTTACACCTCATTTTTTGCGAAATGACTGGATATACACACTAGACGAATATTTTGTTATGCCATGTATTGGTTGGAATGTTCTTCCTTGAAATCTGACCGTTTCCCCCCCTTTTGCTTTTTTGGGCACATCAGCGATTTCAAGATAAATATCCGGGCGACCATGCTGTTGCGTAGGAAGGGAGGATTTTGATCGCAAATTATGTGAACGCCGTTCTGGACCGCTATTAAGGTGAGCAACTTGTTAGTTAATTCTGCATTTAGACTGAAAATGTGCTTTAAACGAGCTGGTTGGTTTACTAGGACATCTGTCAAAACAACAGAAAATGCAGTGTTTTGATGCTCGAAATGTTCGCGAAGCGCAAAAGCTTTGTTTGTTGTCGCTAGTACGAAATGCTATTTAGGAAATGTTGAGGTATTCATTCACAAGCCGTTTTGGCCACTGAATTGTATGTGTTCGTTTCATAGAAAATAACCTTCAGTAGTACCTG
Source organism: Sinocyclocheilus anophthalmus (assembly GCA_018155175.1). Classification (NCBI taxonomy): domain Eukaryota; kingdom Metazoa; phylum Chordata; class Actinopteri; order Cypriniformes; family Cyprinidae; genus Sinocyclocheilus; species Sinocyclocheilus anophthalmus. Next base: position 455,157 of record JADLZN010000237.1, read on the forward strand.
CGAGTTGATCATCCTCAGTTAACCTCGCTCACAATAGGGTTCGTTGCACGTGCTAATTGCGCGCGCCTTTGCTTGGTTATATTTTGTCCCATTGGAGCAGATTTCTTGAGTAGTGTAGAAAGTGGTGTCTGGAGCCTTTGAGCCACCTTTGACCTCTGACACCGCTGTCAAGGAAACCAGAACTAAGCTCCCCGCTGGCTGAGTGCTGTTTGAGTGGATAGGCGTGATTTCAGGCATTTAGTTAGTGGTCGGAAAAGATTTAGACAAGACGCATTGTGTTTGGAATATGAGTGCAGATTAATAGCAGATCTCAATGCTTTTAGCCTGTGTTTGACGGTTTAGTTTCGTTTTGTGATTCTTTCTGATGGCATCAGATGCTAAGTTGCGAGCTGTATGTTATAGTAGATAAATGAATCGTTGGGTGGCTTACAGTGGCACCAAAATATTTGGGCACTTAGGCTTAAATATGAATGGCATTTTTAAGATGAGAAAGTAAACTAAGTTGCATTTATTTTTTGTGACTGAGAGTAAGCTTAATATTTAAATGTATTGTTCAAAATAAAGACAAAAATTATGTAGACACTTTCTGGTTGTCAAACGTTAGTGTAGGGCTGGACAATAATTCAATATCAATATGTATCGCAATATAATTTTTTTCAATAACAGTGATATGATTTTTAAACACATTTCCGATATTTTCGATATACTACCAGTGTTTCCCTCATCATTGATTATTTGTGGCGTTCTGATTTCGTTGCATAAAAACCGAGCATTCGGTTTCAAAATCAAAAAGCATCACAGGTGTTTTATATGAATGAATCTCTGAAGGGAACCGACTGTCTTCAGAAAAGTTTTAGATCGCTGCACGATATATCGATATCGCGATGTGTGCATCAGCATTAGTCACATCGCAGGATGTGCGATGTTTAGTATAGGCTAAACTTCGTTATATTTATACTGATTGGGTTTCTTTGTCACACACAGACACTGTCTCACACACCGGACCTCCTCCGGACTCGCAAGATACTCAGCGCTGCTACAGAGATAATCCACCAAGTAAGTATGATTGTACAATGCCGGGGTTGGTCAAAATTACTTCACACCACTGCTCCCATTCACATCGGGAACCTTGTAACACTAATGAGTCACAGACACCAGCGACACCCGAAACATGGCTATTAGTCCCACATTGTGCTGACCCGTTCACTTAGGGGTGTACTCCTTTTGGACAAGGCCAGCCGGTAGTTTTATTGGAGGGCAACAGCAATTTACACGGGGTCTTACGTGAACCAAAGGTCATGTAACACATCACTACACTTACATTGTAGCAAAGTATGCCCCTTCCCTTAGGTCTTCAGTGTTGTCACATGAAATATATAATAAAATATTTACAAAAATATAAGGGGTGTACTCACTTCTGTGAACGAATACCTGTATATCGCAGAAACAATAAATATCGCAATGTGGCTACAGTATTTTTTTCCTCTTCCTGCTCCAACCAATCCGCATATTTGAATCCAAAGTACAGCAAAAAACATAACTTTTGTATTGGTGTTTTTACTACTGTAAGAATAACTGCTTTCTATTTGAATGTTAGTAGAACTTTAATTATCAACTGCCAAGTTTTCTTGGTTAATAATACTTTTATTTCGCAATGATGATTTAAATCAAATTGTGAATCCGGAACATTATCTCCAAAATAATAAACAAGTGTACAAAAACAAAAAATAAAATAAATCTCTATTTCAGGTGAATATTCACTCGGTGGCCACATGAACGTGTGTCTAGTGTTACAAAGTGAAACCTGAAAAATTCTACTCCTTTCTTTTTCACAACATAATACATGTGTTGAGCAGGCAACTCAGCAGAATTAGAATGATTTCTGAGCAGTTTAATTTTTGTTGACGACATACCTTTCGTCATAATTGTCGTCAACACCCCCCCATTTTTTTTCGCCGACGATAGCGAACTCGAAACTCTTTTTTGAATGACAAAAACTATGACGAAAAATATATTGACATTTTCGTCAACCTATAAAAACGAGACGAAAATGTTAGGGAATGACGATTTGGGAAGAGATTAATTTAGAACGAATCTGCTGCGTGGTTCGAAGGTTAATTCGTACATAGAACTGGGCGGACATAAGCTAACACACCCTTGCTTTGCCACGTCAACATAAAACTTTAAAAATGCGACCAAGAGAGAACTCAATTCGCTCCGGTTTTCTGAGCGCAGACACTGAAGCATACACACAGAAAGCGCATCTCACACACGGCTCTTGACTGAAAAACTTTAGTAGCCCTAAATATTAATCTAAATTTATTTATAGAAATAAATATGTCTGCTTGAAAGAATGAAGAATGTTAAACAAGTTGTTATAAAGAATGCATAATTAGCCTATATAACAATTGGTATTTAATTAAAAAGTAGACCATGTTCTTGTTCTTTGTGAGAAGTGTTTTTATTTAATTTTAACATAAAGGCATTTTGTGTGTCACCGCAGTTAAATCGGTGTATATCATGATAAAACCTTAATATCAAATCTATATAATGAGTTTGGAAGTTTTAGAGAAATGCTTTATAAATGCACTGTTACTAAACCCATTAGATTTTAGCCGACTAAATTTACTGTAGATTTAGTCGACTAAAACTAAAAACAATTTAGATGACTAAAATATGACTAAAACTAAAATGGCATTTTAGTCAAAAGACTATGACTAAAACTAAATCACAATTTGCAGTCAAAATTAACACTGTCTGAAGGATCAGTGGCCTGGGGCAATGATGCTAAAAATCAGGCTTTGAAATCACAGGAATAAATGACATCTTAAAAAGAATTCAAATAGAAAACAGTTATTTTAATAGTAAAAAATATTTCAAAATGTTACTGTTTTTGCTGTATTTTTGATCAAATAAATGCATCCTTGGTTAGCATAAGAGACTTCTTTTAAAAATATTTTAAAAATCTTACTGTTCAAAAACTTTTTGCCTATAATTTGATATTAGGTAAACATTCATTTATTTGTGCTGTTTCTTTTTCTTAAATATTATATAATTTTATAGGAGAGCTTTCATAGACTTGGAAAATTCATTTTTCATAAGTTTGTAGGTACAGACATCTGCTATGGGTGTTCTTGGCAGTTTTTTTATGAGGCTTTTTTTCTTTATTTTGTACAGGATCCCCCCCCCCCCCAAATAATATGCGCTTTCAACGTTTTTTCCTTTCTCTTTGGAGTGTTAGAAGCTGTTTGTGAATAGATAAGATCCCTTAAGTTGCAAATACTAAAGTCTCAAAACCAAAGAGATATTCTTTATCAAAGTTAAGACTCTGCCACGCCCCCCTAAAACGGTTCGTTCCAACACGCCCCCACATATCTACCTCACTATGTGGAAATATTTGCATAATGCCGCCCAAATGTTAATGCAAAGAAAGAAGGCGTGGTTTCAGGAACCGCATTAGTGTTGATGCAGCCATGTCAGGGAGACTCTGTGTGTTTCTAGGTGAAAGCAAAAGCAGTTTATTTGGCCTTTCCGAAAGTAGATGGATTTAGGAATCTTTAAGATCACTTACAAAAGAACAGCAATGCATTTTATGGACAACCGTTTCGTGAACCTATGAGAGGATGTAGTTCTGACTTTGCTATGACAATCTGGCGCTTTTGAATTAGCTACTGTTTTGTTATTAGTTTAAGTATTTGCTATTGACTGTTCAAATGCGAAGTTTTGCGCATCGTGTGCGTGCGTGCGTGCGAGAGAGAGAGAGAGAGACAGATCGCGCCGTCATCCTCAAAGGATTCAGCTGTCTTAACCGTGGCTTGTGTAGTGCAAACACATACCAGCTTCATCACTGTTTCTGTCACGTGACTCTGTTCCCCTTTTTGGTTCTGTCTTTACATTTATTTTGAAGATGAAGCTCGCGATTATGGTAAGGGGCGTTACATTTCCGACGAGTGCTTGCGGTGTTCGGCCAATCACAGTGCACTGGGTCAGCTGGCCAATCAATGCAGACTGCGCTTGTCGGAAGGAGGGGGCTTTGTAGAAAACGAAGCTTTTGAGAGAGGCGGGCATAGAGGACCTACAATAATGTACAGTATTTGAAAATAATGTGTTTTTTAAACATTAAAGCATATCAACATATTCTGCTACACCAAATACACAAAATAATTATCTTTAAAAAGCATCATAGACCCTTTTAAATAGTGTTCATATCGATATCGGAATTATATCGTATCGACAGAAATTAAGAAATATATCGTGATATAAATTTTGGCCATATTGTCCAGCCCTATGTTAGTGAAATATGTTTGTGGTTGATGTGATGAACTACATAAAAAAAATCACTTTGAGATCAGTTGGTTAAAAGTATTGACAAAAATGTCTAAAAAAAAGTGGAAAATGGTCTACCTGCGGGAATGACTATAATGCGCAATACAAGCACTATTTAACCAGAGCGAATGAGATGTGTGTGTGAGAGAGAAGGGGTCGTCGGAGAGATGAGAGTGAGAATGCGCAGCTGATGTTATTGCCTGTGCCGCTGGTAACAAAACGGATCGGCTCGAAATCGGAAAGAAGCGAGACTGACCAACCGATCACCGATCTGGGCCGATCATGAGGAAAATCGTCCGATTCCGATCCCTGGCCAATCGATCAGTGCATCTCTAGTTTTTAGATGTAGTTTGCCAGTGCTGTTTCTCTTCTTGCCATCTAGTCACCCTCAGGCTCACTAAATCTAAACTACAACTCAACTGTCACTGTCTACCGATTTGACCTGCAGTGTGTTTTGGCTGGCTGGAGGTTGTGGCTTTCAGTGCTCGTAGAAGAAACGCGGACACATAATTTCATAGCAGAAGAAAGACTGTCTAAATACACACAGTTAGTATATTATTTACCCATGCTGCCAAAACAAGCATAGATTAAAGAGTTGTGAATGACAGGTGCTGAAGAAGCGTGGATGGAGGAGGAAGCAGAAGAATCACTGACTTGAGTTTCGTTTTTGTTTGTTGATAAATTGACTTTGATGTTATACTAACAAAAAATGCTTCTGAAAATGAATCTGGTCACACTTTAGTGTAGTGTTCATGTTTCCATGTACTTAATGTACGTAAATAACAAAAAGTAATGGTTCACATTGTTATTAGAATAGTAATTAATTATAGCAACGTGTAATATTTGTAACACGATCACTGTAAAATAAAATCATTTTTGGTTGGTTGCTTTGTTTTCTTTATTCTGTTTGTGTAGCTCAACTGGTAGAGTATTATGCTTGCAACACCAAGAGCATGGGTTCGAATCCCATTGCTTCAGATAGGCTACATAAATGTAAATGTGTTGGATTGTTGCAAATGATAGCTTGCTGCAATTTTTTGTCCAGCTTTCCCTCAAGACTTTCTCTAAGCCATTTTACAATACAAGGTAGCATTTATTTTTGGCATCTTCTCTGCAAAGAGAGGAGGGATGAAAGAGAGAATAACACAGTAACGAGAAGTGGAGTACGACCCAGAGTGCTGAGGAAATAGGGGAATGATTGTCACTAAGGGAGGGACGGACCAGGGAAAAAAGATGGAGGGAGGGAGCGCTGGGGAAATGTGTTTTCGATTAGCAGGAGCACAACGACTCTATTTTGACCGCTTTACTGTTAGATTTCCAAGTGACTGTTAGAGGGAGACTGAATGAGTGAGGACGGAGAGAGTGACAGAATGGGGTGAAAGGGTAGGTCGGGCAGAGAACAAGAGAGGTGTGATTTTTGGATGGCCGTGTGTGAAATGGGAAAGGGCAAATGGAAGAGAAAGGGCGTGTTTAAGTGAGATAGGGTAAGTAATTATAGCAAACATTGAGAAGTTGGAGTTGAGAGAAGGAAGGCAGGGCTCCAAGTTCTGGAGCGTAGTTTATAGTTGTGGTGATTTCACAGAAAATGACTTTCTCAGTATAAAATACCACCACTAATGAAACAACATTCTGTAAAATGGCTCTTGGAGCTTTTTCTCGTGCCGAGCGCTAAACGGCTGTAACCGTACATGTAGCGTTCCAATGACTTCTTAATAGGCGTTCTTGTGTAATCTTTAAACCTTGGCTCTCAGCGGGGCATAAAGAAACTGTCCTCTTCTGTCACTCTACCCTCTCTTTTTCCTTTTCTTTCCCGGTCTTTCATTCACTCTGCGCTTTTCTGACTGGCAGTCATAAAAAGGGCTCGAAAAGGTGACTGGATTCCCAGAGGTTCCTTTATGCTGAGGTCACTGATCGGACTCGCCTCTCAATGACTTGACCCTCAGAAAGCACCTGTGCTCGGCGCAGTACAAACTTACTCAGTGGCCTTTTGTTTTGGAGGTGTGCAAAGGGCATAAGGTTACTTTTGTCAAGCCCCCAGTACTTTTTTGTGCATTCCAAAAATAAAGTTTATGTTCTCTGTCTTTTATAATCCAAGTAAATTTATTAGAAAGGCTCTTACAAAGGATTGGAAAAAGGTATTGTTAATTGTTTGTGAACTTTAGGCCTACTGCTTAGAATGTCCTATTATCATTTATAAATGATAGATTCTGATCCTCCTGTCCAAGTATTTATAGTTATATGAGTATTATAAGGCTGGTTCACACAAAAATGAATATTCTGAAATTTTTTTCATAGTCTTTTTTTTTTTTTTGCAAAAAAGGTCTTGCTCATAATGGGACTTGGGCTGAACTCCAAAAAGGTACCATAAAAGTAGCTGATATGCCTTCTTGAAATGAAACATTGAGTGTTTACATGTACAACAAAACATCAGAGATCGGCTCATAAACACATAACACAAGAAAACCTTATCTCTAGTTTTGATGGAAAAAAAGATACCTTGGCACATTGAATTAATCTACTGGTTAAAGTGCTGAGTCCAATCAAACAGATGGGCAAAAATCTGTTTTTTGTCAAACTGTTTATGACTTTCATCTGGTAAAACGTGTTTGCAGGATCTTACATGCTGTTGGTTTATTAAGCATTATCCATTTAAAATTGTGAATGTGATCATATTCGTTTATCAATATGAAGCAGTGCAGTTGTAAAATAAAATCTGCAAAAGCCTCTTAATTAAAATACAAATATTACTGAATTGTGTTTATAAAGTCATTTTATTTTAATTCAGCTTTCTGTCTGGCCACATAGGGTATCATTCCAAACTATCCAAAACTATCAAAAGACTATGTAGAGTTTGGATTTTAGTGACTAGCCTTTCTATGTCCTTAGTTGGATCATTCAAAGTCGTTTTTGTGGTGGTAGTGATCCATGATTGCAAAGTCGTTCTGTGTTAATAATTAAATTAAAAGTTAAGACTGTCTCAGAAGTGTGGATAATTTGTCTTTTGGTCGTAACACCCCCTCTCTTGTTTTTATCTCCTCAGTTTGAAGGTGAGAGGGCTGGGCATTTGGGAAGGGACGACATTGCTTCAACCCAACAAGGATATTTTTGCAACCTCTGCTTTCCCCCCCTTCCCCTCCATTCCACTTCTTTCTTCCTACCTGACATCTGCACAGTTCTCCAGTACCTACCTATACCTGCGAGTGAGAACATCCTGTCCCACTCAAGCCCCCCTTGTTCCCCAAATCACCAATGGATCAGAGGACACAGGGGGGGCCCTCTACACCGCCCCCACTCCCTGTCAATGTCCCTCCAGCAGAACGTGAGAACGAGGGAGTAGGAGGAAAGAAGGACGATGAAGAGGAAAAGAAAAAACAAGAGAAACCAAGAGATGGGGTACAAAGTGAAACTTGTGCTGCTGAAAGTGGGACGAGTGACCAGCAACAGCAGCAATCTGCACAGTTCTCGGTCAAAGAAACCAGTTACTCTGAGGGAAATGTCAAGCTCAAGATAGGCCTACAGGCCAAGCGCATGAAGAAGCCTCCTAAGATACTGGAGAACTATGTCTGTCGTCCAGCCTTCCGAGCCACTGTAAGGCATAGTGGAGGACGAGGCGGAGGACGTGTTAATCGTGGGGCCGGAGCCAGTGATGGGAGCAACCACACTTCTAGCCCAAGTCGTGGAAAAGGAGAGAAAAGCCCCTCTGTCAGCCGAGGAGCATCTCTATCATCTAGTGCTCCTGCTGCTGCATCTCCCTCACCTTCTCTCCCTCCTCCCGTTTCCACCAGCCCAGTAACTCCTGTGAATGGAAGTGCTCCAGCAAAAAAGGTACGGTTTAACTTCTCACGCAGCATTTCTTAAATTAGACATTATACATAAAGTATAATGACATAACAAGGAAACCAACAGTGACATGATTGAAAGGGCAGGACAAACTCAAATATCCTTCCCACTCCACTTTCCTTTCACTAAGCTAATGTGGTTACATCAGATAAACAAGATTTGCAAATCTTGCCACATTTTCTTTCTCACTCTCCTCTCTCTTGATAACGTAAACACTTAAACACTCTTTTTCTTGAATTTGTTTTCTTTTCCACATTTCTCTGTTGTAAATATGCTTTTCTTTCTGATACAGAGTACTCTCTTGTTCAGTTTTTTTTTTTGTTTCTCCATTGTTCTTTGCCTTAATTCTGTGTCATAATGTCTTGTAACCCTGTTTCTCATTACTCTCCCCTCCTCTATTTCACACACATCTTCCATTTCTCCTTACATCTCTCTCTAAAATCCTTCTGCTGTTTTATTGATTTGGAGGGAATAAAAACAAATAATGGTCCAAAATTCAATCAATAAAGAGGAATTGTAGTGGCATACACATATTGTCAAACATAAAATTAGATTATTTTGGTAATAACTAGGAAAAAACCAGCACAGTTAATAATGCATCATTATTTCTTTGTGTTCCATGATTTTTTATATTACACTGAATTAAATATATGTAAAATAATTTTAATTGTTTTCTTCTTTATATGCGTATAGGCTCCTCAAAAACTTGCCTGTAAGTCAGAGGGAAAGGCTGATGTAAAATCCGTTGCTTCTTCAGAGAGACCCCTTAATCTTCATCGCCCCATGACGGAAAGCAAATCACCCTCCTCTGGAAAGAAAAACCAGCTTCCACAAACCAACTCTGCTTCTACCGTATCGCCACCGACAATGCCCCCAGCTACCACATTGCAACAGGACCCCAAAACAGATGGGATCGTAAAAACTCAATACAATTTTACTGAGGGGCAGAAGGAACAAGACCGGGGAATTTCTGCCTGGGGTACTCCTACAGTAACTGAGAAGCTTGCTCAGCTCATAGCTACATGTCCGCCGTCAAAGTGCCCTAAGCCAAAAGCCCGAAAGGTGTCACCAGCTCCAGCACACAGTAGCTCGCCTCCCTTAATTTCTAATCTGCAGCGCCCTGAACGGGCTATGGCCAATAGGAACACCTATTCCAGGGCGGTGCACCTTGCCCCACCACCGGTTTCACGGCCCCCAGGTCGCCCATATGGGTCCAAAAATAAAGACAGTATTCTGGAGAAATTTTCTGGCACCTCTAGAAAAGAGGAATCAGATGGACTTTCAAAAGGGATCACCAGTAGCAACAGCAGCACAACCACCACCACCACTAGTACTGCACTGTCTCAAAACAGTAGTCACTTGACGACATCCACAAATGATAGCACTGACAACAGTACCATCAATGGAATGGAATCTCAATCTCATCTTGGGCATTGCCCATCTCATTCTTCCTTCACGGCTTCTCTTTCATCACCACCACCATCTTCCTCTTCTTCATCCTCCTCCTTAGAAAGAATAGGAAGTACAGGCTGTCACATGTGTTTGCCAGGCTCACTAGCCTCACGGCCTAGAGCAAGCCCCTCCCAAATAGAGGAGTTTACTGAGAAAGACAAAGAACGTGGCACAGATAGACCCAGAGATTTAAGTAAATGCTCTACTTCAGCTATGCCAGGGAAGCAAGATACTAAAGAAAGGTGTTCTTTGTCAGCTCCTCGAAGTGAGAGGGGTAAGAGCTCTAGTCCCAATCAGGAAAGTCGTGGTAGTGGGGTACCAAGTCCTGCTGAGTCCACCAAATGCACTATTTCACCTTCATACCCTTCTGGTGCCAGCAGGAGCCCACCACAACTATGTGTTGACACTGGGGCTCTATCTCCTGCATCACCAGCTGAGCAGGATTCAAAGCCTCTTAAGAAGCGGCGAGGACGACGGCCTCGCTGGACGAAGGCAGTGAGTCGCACCCACAAGACTTCACATGAGGCTGCTTCTAACCATCAGAAACCAATGCCATCAGGGCTTTCCTCCTCATCCCCTACTCGGCAACCTGTGGAATGGACTCCTTCTGGTAATCGGATGTCCCCTGTTGCTTCAGAATTTTTTGATTCTTCACCCAAGAAGAGGGGACGGCCCAAGTCCAAAATGCCTCGGTTGGATGCACCAGCACGTGGCCGCACCCCAAACAAACTGGTACCCTCAAAAGTCTTCTCCAGTCTGCTCAAATCTAAAGAAGAGCAGGATCCCCCTATTTTGCACCCTGAAGTGGACTTTAATCCACCTAAACCCATGCAAAGAAAGCGTGGACGTCCCAAGCGCTCACCGCCAACACTTCCACAAGAAACCCAGCCCCCAACACTTGCTCCTGAGTCGGGGGGTGCGTCAGTAGGTGAAAAACCTTTTCGTAATAAGGGCAATGGGCAGCTCATTATGAAGACAATTATAGGCAAAATTAATAAGATGAAGACAGTAAAACGGAAAAGGCTCCTCAGCCAAATACTGCTTGGGCCGAAACCAGGGACTGAGCAGGAAAGGTCCAGAAGCAGCGGAGTGCCAGGGGCTGCGGCTGCTACAAAACCACAGTCTCTATCATCACTTGCTGCTACATTTGGGGGCAAATTAGGACCCCAGATCAACGTTAGCAAAAAGGGGACAATATATATGGGTAAAAGGAGAGGCCGTAAGCCAAAAACATCAGCTAATCCCTCCCCAGGTGCCCCCACACCCCCTCCTGAAACTTTCTTGTCACCAAACACTTCGTCCCCACACCATCATCACCAGTCACAGGCCTTACAAAACCAGCAACACCACTTGCCTCCATCTGAGGTGTTCCCTTCGCCTTCACTCTCACAGTCAAGTGGAGGCCAGAGTCCCATTAGTGATGCCAGCTTTGTTGAGCCTGGCTCAGTGCATTTCTCATCCCACCCACACTGCAGCCATTCCCATCAGGGCCACCACTCATTTTCCTTTCCTCCACCTACTTTTTCAGCTCCCTCTGCTCGCACTGTAGCAGGCTCCTCATCATCCACAGCAAACGCATCTCAAAAGAAATCATCTTGCCGGGGTTACCACCACCATCACCACCACCACTACCGGCAGCACTACCATTATCGAAAATTTTCTCCTCCAAGGCCACTATTGCCCACGTCTCCTGCTCCTCTTAGTGAGCTGAAGGAGGCCACACCTTCCCCAGTCAGTGAATCACACAGCGAAGAGACAGTACCCAGTGACAGTGGCATTGGGACAGACAACAACAGCACCTCAGACCGTGGGGAAAAGGCTGGTAGTGCAAGTGGCTTAGCTGGTGTAGGGGTCTCACAGGGTATGGCAAGTGGACTCTTAATGCCTGGTGTCATAGGTCCAGCCATAGGAGCTGGAATGGGGCTTTCTTCAAGAGGTAGAAGGAGGCACTCATCTTCAGTTCTCTTGGAACGTCCCTCACCTACACCCTCCCCACTTGGAGCGAGGGCATCACCTGATACAAGAAGACCACACCCAGCTGCCCCATCTCCTGCTTTGGTTGGACATAAAGAGAAGCACAAGCATAAGTGCAAACGCCGTGGACATGGCTGTCCTAGCTATGACAAACTAAAAAGGCAAAAGCGAAAACGCAAGAAGAAGTACCTGCAGCTGCGGTCACGTCGACAAGACCCAGACTTCTTGGCTGATTTGGATGAGATCTGTGTGCAGCTCAGCGATATACGAATTGGTCATCGCACACCAACACTTCGTTTGGGTAGCAGTTTGGGTCTGGGTGCTGGGGCAGCAGGCCCGGGCCGTGGGTCTGCCTTGGGAAGTGCCAGAGCCAGCAGCAGCCTTGGAGGTGGAACCAATCCACCACCCCATCACTATATACACCGAGATCTCTTGCCCACCATCTTCAGGATCAATTTTAGTGGATATTATTCACCCCACCCAGCCTACCCATGTGATTCACTTCATTATGTCCGTAAGCCAGATCTTAAAAAGAAAAGAGGGCGACCACCTAAGCTCAGAGAATCTATATCAGAAGTACCTTTTGTACCTGGGTTAGGCTTTCCCCTCTCCAGTGGAGGTTTCTATCACCCCTCTTATGGTGTTCCATATTCTTCTACCCCACTGGGACTTGGCTACTATCGTGGTTATACTCCAGCAAGTGCCCTGTACCCCCACCCCCATCACCAGGCTCCTCACTCTGGCCCATCCCACCATGTTCATTCTCCTTCTTTTCCTCCACCTCCGCCCCCTTCTTATGTCCATCACCATCACCCCTCCCACTTGCTTCTTAACTCTTCCAAATTTCACAAGAAGAAACATAAGCTGCTTAGGCAGGAGTATCTAGGTGGTGGTCGTTCATCAGTACTCTATCCTGCAATGTCGTCCGAGCTGTCATTTGGCTGGCACCACAAACACAAGCATAGGCACAAGCACCGTGATCGCGGTGGAGAAGAGGAGGGTGATGATGTTGGTGAAGTTGTAGGTAACATTGGAGGCAGAAGTGGAGGAGGTGAGGGGTTGGGGGTCGGAAGAGGGGAGCGAGGGAGTGTAGAGTCCCTGCAGCGTTGCCGGTTCGGGCGAGATGGTTCTGGTGACTCCAGTGCTAACAAACAGGCAGCTTCTGCCAACTCACCTTCCTCTTCCTCCACATCTTCTGCAGAACGGTACAAGCGAAAAGAAGCTTCTATGTCTTGTCTTGGACCTTCGCGACTGTCTTTGGGCAGCGTGAGCCGGGGACATCATCCAGTTGACTCCTGGTTCAGGATGGGAAGTTCTGATACTGATTACTCCAAACTCTCTAAAAACCAGTCCCTTTCTGGGTCTGGTGCATTCTCTGAAGGACATGTGCAAAATACAGTGGAGTGCTCGGAGAGTGATGAAGAAGATCCTGCTTCCCCCATTGAGGAGGCAGAGACCAGCCACCACACTAACTTGTTCACATCTGCACTATCTCGAACCTCCCTCAAAGGGAGTCGTAGCAAAAAAGGTAGAACATCAGAGAGCACCAGTCTGTCACGGTTGGATCAGACAGTGAGAAGAGATCGTTCCAAATCTGCAGAGAGAAGAGAAATGGGTAAGTGAGAAATCTTACAAACAAATGCTGATATTGTAAAGCCTATTGGACTTTCAATACTTTTGTGCTATGATTATGGTTTACATTACAACCATGCTCAGTTCAGGAAGGTCCTTGCATTTTTTTTTTACATGTTGTTGTCGTCAAACAACTGAATGCAAATCTGGGCTTGAGCCTCCTGAGGTGACCCAAGTTTAGTTTGACATTGTGAAGGTTGCAGAAGTAATGCAGTGAAATGTCATTCTCCAAATATAGCTTTACCTCGGCGTCCTCCATAATTCTGTGCTAAAATTTTATTGGATGTCACTTGCCTCAGTGCATGCCACAAATTTCTGATTTGATTCCAGTACTTTCTGTTAGTGTTCTGTAATGACTACAGGGCCAGGCCATCACATCAAAAACATTTTACATGGTTTAAATGTTACAGTGCTGAACCAGGTGAAACAGAGCATTTTTCATAACAGTGCAGGCTCTAAGTCATGGTGGGATGGATGGACGGACAGTGTGTTTGTGTATATGTTCTCATGCATTGAGGGTCCCTAGTGAGACTCAAAGTGTAGTATGTAATCCAGGATTAGAGCTCAGGACATGAGGTCATCCAGCGATCATTGACTGCACCATTAATTCTCTGTAGCAGCAAAAGTCAGAAACTGATGAGAGTAAAAGATGAGGATAAAGTGCTGGAGGAAAATGGGACTGATAAAAAAAAAACAAGAATAAGACTAAGGCCGTGAATATAGGTGTGACTGGAAGGATAAGTTAGTTGATGAATTGGTGCACATATGTAGTGGCGCTTGCTAAGGCAGTCATTAATATGTGATTTAAGCAAAGTGTTAACCATAAGTATTAAACCCCGACGGAATAGTGGGGGGGAAAACAATGAAAGAGAAAGATGTGGAAGGATGGGTTTGACTGATGGAAAGATAAGATGAATAGAACATAATAGACTAGACTGTATTGAAAAGTGAGTTAGACTGAGAGTAAGTTAAAGGAATAATGGAGGATAGAGGGAACATAGTTAATGAGGCCTTGCACACATGAATACATGTAGCTGCTTTTTTGTTGAATCTGTGAGACAGTTATTTTCAGCTGCATCAGAATTTGGCTTTTAGGAGATGAGTACCTTTTCTACACCATCTATAATCCAATGTATCTCCTCAACTCACCATTGTTATTTACCTGCTAATAAATGTGCTTTATAGAAAGATGATCTAACCATGAATTTGAGAATTTAGCTTAGTCAGTGGCAGGCTGCTGTTATTTGTATTGAATGCTGCTCAGTGCCCAAAAAGGCCAGTCACTAATACTTGCTGCAAACAGTCCTTTGGTATACACTGGTTTTTATTTTATTTTAGCAATTGTTTTTAGAATAATTGTCTCTGTTGACTAAGTTTTTGCATTTTGGTAATTTTGACTGCTTGATTTCTTGACACATGGGGGACATTGGGTTTGGCGGGCCGGGGGGGGGGGGAAAACAAAAATTCCTGTTAATTGTTATTTTAAAGGCTTAGTTCACCCAAAAATGAAAATTAACCCATAAATTACTCACCCTCAAGGCATCCTAGGTGTATATGACTTTCTTCTTTCAGACGAATCCAGTCGGAGTTATATTAAAAATGTCCTGGCTATTCCAAGCTTTTTAATGGCACTCAGCGGGTGTTGCAGTGCTTCAGTCTAGGCCTGTCGCGATAATTAAATAACTGTCTAATCACGATTATTTGATCTAATTGATTCTTGTGCTTTTTATACGAGACAAGGTGGAATCATAAACCATAAATTTTTTTTTGTGCTACAACATGGGATTATTCAATGCATGCTGATGAACTTTTATCATAGTTTATAGTTAGATGGAAACGAAAGTGGTTAACATTCAACCCGTTCTTTATCATCAGTAGTATTTGAATTTTGTGAATGGGAGTTTCTCTTTTGCTGTGTTAAGCCGCAGGCTTTGGATGCTTTCACTTTCAAATTCGCGATCTTGTTGTCACTGTTTTGCTTACATCTACACACCTTTAATTTTTAAAACCTTCGCGCTCATGCTGATGCGGCGAGTATACTCTCTAAGCGCTGTTTCATTATGCTTTCAGTTTTGTTTGCCGTTTGATGTTTCTCATATGCAACAGAAATTGCAGCGCTTATGAGTTGACCAACGCGGTGGTCGCTCCAGTGCGACTGCACACAAAATTTAGTCGCACAGACAGAAAAAATGGTGGCAGTCTGGAGCCCTGCTATATCATCTGAAGCCATTCTATAAATGTGAAAGACAGAATTTATAAACTCATCTTCCTTCTGCTGCAGCTGTCAGTCATTCTCCGCTCAGCATTCAAACAGCACGTCACGTTCAGTTATGACAGTCAGCATGGTAAAAATCTATCCAAGATGATAAATTCCCATTATAATACTTTAAGTTTAAGGAAGGAAGGAATTATCACAAACAGAAAGATTATTAGAAGCCTTTTTTTCTCATGATTTCTATCTTATATTCATGAATGTATTTTGTAAGAATACAAAGTTAACACTAAATATGTTTAAATTGTATAATGTGCACCAAAGATTTTTTTTCAGGATATTGTTTTTGCTGCTAAATTATACAGTCAGCTAGTTTAATTTCATAGCTTATATATTTTTATTCAAATTTAGTTTTTCTCTGTAATGAGTATTTAGTGGATTGCGTTTAACAAAGGGTTTAAAAGAGTGACCATTATTTCCACAAACACAGTATTGATATTCTGTAGTGGTGTTCGAAAAAAAATAGCACTGGTGTTGGATCAGTATTGGCCGATTCTTAGAATTTGGAATACCCTACCTAATCTTACACTGCAAAATAATAACTAAAAAAAATTAAAAGATAACATCATAATTATTTAATGAACCCTTAAATTAATCACAATTATATAATAAAAGCCAAAAAACAGACAATTAATCGTGATAATCATCATAATCGCCAAAGCCCTAAAACAGACAATTAAAAATCGCATAACCAAGTGACATTTTGTATACATTAATTCATCAGCCAAATTTTCATACATCGTTACAATCCCTACCGGGATCAGTCCAAAGAAGTGAAGAAAAAGCGCCGCCCCCGATTAAAAACAAAGTATCTCCAAACCTAATAGCTCTGGGGGGTGAACGAAGGCCTTCTGTAGTGAATCGATGCGGTTTTGTAAGAAAAATAACCATATTTAAAAAGTAATAATCAATTTAATCTAGCTTGCACCAACAGTTGTACACAGAAGCAGTTCCGGGCAGATGACGTATAAGGTCAGCTTTGCGCATGCGCCGCTCAGAAATGACATACCGGAAGCGTCATTCGTCAAACAAACAATGGTTACTCATTAGAAGTACAAAATGAGGATTCGTAAAGATGAATGTCAGAGGATTTCGATATAAGCTAAGAGGAGACTGGTTTTCCTTTGCTAAAGTAAAGAAACTTTGCTTCCTTTACTCCTGTTAACAAACATTGGTTTTCACGAGACTCACCGGCGCATGTGCAACGCCGACCTCATACGTCATCCTCCTGGAGCTGCTTCTGTTTACAACTGTTGGCGCAAGCTATATTAAAGTGATTGTTTTGAATATGGATATTTTCCTTACAAAAACGCATCGATTCGCTACAGGAGGCCTTTTGTTCACCCCCCAGAGCTGTGTGAGACACTTTTTTTTTTAATGGGGGGGCGCTTTTTATTTAACTTCTTTTGGACTGAAGCACTGCAACATCCACTGAGTGCCACTAAACAGCTTGAAAGATCAAAGACAATTTTTAATATAACTCTGACTGGATTCGTCAGAAAGAAGAAAGTCATATACACCTAGGATGCCTTGAGGGTGATTAATTTATTGCCTAATTTTCATTTTTGGGTGAACTAACCCTTTAATTTGTTTAATTTTTGTGAATACATTTTCAGCCACTCAACCTACCTTTTATTTTAATATCACAGGAAATGTGTCCGGCACGCAGAACCGAATTGCCAATCCATTGTTCCTGAGGTTTCTGAGGGTCCCCATCATCGGCACCACCATCACCACCACCCTCCTCTGTCCCTCTCACACTCTGCCTCTTGCCTTTCTCACTGCACTCTTGACCAGCCTGGAAGCACCGCAGCTCTCCGGCCCTCCAGCCGCCAGGCTAGTCCCTCCACATACTCCTCCCAGCCTGCATGCTGCCGTGACTCCCCCCCTTCACATCACTCCCATCGGCCCCCTCCCAAAAATAACCTGCACCATGTCAACAAGATCCTCCGTGCAAAGAAGCTCCAGAGGCAAGCACGCACAGGAAACAACATGGTGAAAAAACGAGGTCCAGGCCGTCCCCGCAAGCACCCGCTGCCCTCGCCTCCCCCATCGCCCCCACCACAGACATCTGAACAGGAGAACCTTCCTTTACCTGAAAGGCACAGAGGAAGTGTTCTGTGGGAGGAAGACACCGTGGTTGACGTCATTGAGTCTGTAATACAGAGTCAGCACAGAAAGGGACGCAAGAGAAAACGCTGGGAAAGGGAGACAGAAGGAGGTGATGAGGAAGACGAGGAACCAGAGGAGGAAAGAGAGGTGGAGGAAGAAGAAGAACGACCAGCTGCTAGAGAGGAGGATGTGATGGCGAGAGCAAGAATAGAAGGAGGGAGGGGATGGTTGACGCAGGAGGACATGCAATGTTTTCGCAGGTATGCGCTATGTAGCGAATTTAGCTCACAACAGGAAATATGAATAATTAACCATAACTAGTTATAATTAACTATTCATAT
Organism: Sinocyclocheilus anophthalmus; assembly: GCA_018155175.1. Lineage (NCBI taxonomy): Eukaryota > Metazoa > Chordata > Actinopteri > Cypriniformes > Cyprinidae > Sinocyclocheilus > Sinocyclocheilus anophthalmus. The sequence continues at coordinate 473,106 of JADLZN010000237.1, forward strand.
TTTAGATCCGCTGTAGATATTTAGCTGACCTCTCAGGGTCAACTGTCTTGTCAATTCTAAGAACGTTATTTTTCCTGGTTAAGGGAAATAACTTTCTTATTGTACAATTCTACAAAAGCTTGTAGCTTGTAGCAGATCTACTAAATCTGCATGATTAGTGACTCCGGTTATGAGCAAACAATGAACACGTCAAGCGTGATACAAGTAAAGTTTTATTAACTACATAAACACTTAACCTAGTCTAACATACTACATAAACACATAAACTGGTCTAACATCCTACATACACACCTAAACTGGTCTAACATACACACACACACACACACATACAGTTGGTATAGGAAAGGGTTAAAGTTTAACTCAGTACAGAAAGAGGCATAAGGAATGAAATTTATGGAACCATTTGCATATTCAGCAGATCTACACCTGGGGATACGTTAGGTTCTTAGTTCAAACACACCTTGTAAAAAGGTGTAACTGATGCTTAATGCATCAATTAAATCGACTAAATTTGATACTTGCACGTCTGTATGAACAAAAATTCCTGATGCGATCTTACGGCCCCAAGAACTTGCTGAAGTTGGTTGATGAGAAAGAAACAGTTTGCGTCAGAGTAACTTGAAGAATGGAAAGGACAAGGCCGAAAGGCCTGGCACCATTCTTTTGTATCCGCAGCGTTTTCCCTCACATCTGACCTAACCACCGACTGGGGCGGGTCCCTGGTGCCGGGCTTTTAAGGTTGGAGAAGATCTCCGCCTTTCAAGATGTGCTTGTCCAATGAGCAAGATGGAAATTCCTAGCGGGAGGTGGCAATTGCTGAGGTTTTACGACCCCTTTGTTCTCTAAGCATGGTAATTTGCAAATAAACTTAAATCGAAATTACTAACGATTCTCAGGCCCTAGATATATAGGGCCTATTCCCTAACATAGATATACCCTCTGTGTTTCGATCGATCATAAGAAGGCCAATTCATAGATACTAAACAAGGTAAGTTTACATATAGTGAAAAGGGATGATCAGGGATGGGTTCCCTCACAAGCATACTAAATAGTCTAAAAATATCAAAGACAAAATACACAATGACAATAATATACCCAATGGCCTGAAGAATATGTGTGTTCATTCAAATAACGGTTTTCCTATGAATTAACTAGAACGCAGTCCATTTCTACTGTGCCTTTCCTTGGGACATGCAGGGATTTTCCCTGCTTTACATACTTTTGGCCAATAAACCCAGTGATATCAGCGTTGGTTGCCATGCAACAAAGAGGCCTGTTTCGGCTTCCTGGGGTGTTACGTATTTCGGGGGGGAAGGGTTCATGGGTCCTCTTATGGCTTGTTAACTGAGGGGGGTTACTGAGTATTTGTTAAATATAAAAACAAAATATATAGTGTGTTTGATTGGTCCAGACGCTACAGCTACAAAATACGCAACTGTTCAAAATTTTCAGTAAGATTTTAAATTTTTTGGAAGAAATTAATACTTTTAAAATTCAGCAAGTATGCATTAAATTGATCAAAAGTGAAAGACATTTATGTTACAAAAAGATTTCAAATAAATAATTTTCTTTAATAGTTCTAGAATAATTTTCTATTCATCAAAGAATATAAAAAAAAGTATCATGGTTTAAACAAAAAATATTAACTCTTTCCCCGCCAAACAGAATTTTCCGGGTATCCGTGCTTTAGGTGGTATACGGTAAGGAAGGCCCTTGCGCATGTTCTGAAAGAGTGCGGGACTTTTGGATCACAGAAACAAGCGTAGACAGCGATCTGCACAAACTGGAAGGAGTAGCAAGAATGTAGGTCAAAATATCAGATAGAAAAACACAGAGGTATACCGCTTATGTGTTAATGGACTCTGAGTCCGATCACTCATTATTTGATCATTCTGAATCTGATCGGGACGAAGTAGTCAATGAGGAAGATGCACATGCTGTCACAGAAAGTTCTAGTCACAGACGTGCTGCAGATAGATCTCTAACCCGTCATTCTGGACAAAGACAATGTTCACCTGTGTGTCTAAGAGTGGACCGTGACAATTCAGACTGTGACACTTCGGACAGTGAGTGGATGCGTTCAAGCCCAAGGTCTCATTCCCAGGTGCCAGAGCAGATAGAGGTAAGACAATATAAGAAAATGGCTGAGAATACGTTCTATCTTTGTGCACATTTACCACACTGTTGGATAATACTAAAACATATACTGTATATATATATATACATACAGTATCTCACAGAAGTGAGTACACCCCTCACATTTTTGTAAATATTTTATTATATATTTTCATGTGACAACACTGAAGAAATGACACTTTGCTACATTGTAAAGTAGTGAGTTTACAGCTTGTATAACGGTGTAAATTTGCTGTCCCTCAAAATAACTCAACACACAGCCAATAATGCCTAAACCGCTGGCCACAAAATTGAGTACACCCCTAAGTGAAAGTCCCAATGGGGCCCAAATTAGCCATTTCTTTCCCCGTTCACGTGACTCATTACATGTCTCAGGTGTTTTTAAATTTGTGTGAAGTTTCTCTCACTCTCTCATACTGCTCACCAAGGTTCAACAAGGCACGTCATGCAAAGAACGCGCTGCGTGAGTCTAAAAAAAAAAATTCTTGCTCTACATAAAGAAGCGTAGGCTATAAGAGATTTGCCAAGCCCTGAACTTAATTTGCGCACGGTGCCCAAGACCATACAAGGCTTTTTACACAGACCAGTTTTTTTGTCCCTCAGACAGGCCTCGCCATGGTCGACCAAGAAGTTGAGGGCCATGCTCATCACCATATCCAAGTATTTTTTTTGGTAAATAGACGTATGAGTATGCCAAGCATTGCTGCGAGGTTAAGGGGTAGGGGTCAGCCTGTCGTTCTCAGACCAATAATTACGCCGCACAACTGCTCAATTGGTCTACATGCTGTCGTCCCAGAAGGAAACGCCTCTTCTAAAAAATGATGCACAAAGAAAGCCCGCAAACAGTTTGCTAAAGAAAAGAAGACTAAGGACATGGATTACTGTAACCATGTGCTGTGGTCTGATGAGACTAAGATAAACTTTATTTGGTTCAGATGGTGTCAAGCTTGTGTGGTGGCAACCAGGTGAGGAGTACATAGACAAGTGTGTCTTGCCTACAGTCATGCATGGTGGTGGGAGTGTCATGGTCTTGGGCTGAATGAGTGCTGCCGGCACTGGGGAGCTACAGTTCATTGAGGGAATCATGAATGCCAGCATGTACTGTGACATACTGAAGTAGAGCATGACCCCCTCCCTTCGGAGACTGGGCCGCAGGGCAGTATTCCAACATGATACCGACCACAAACACACCCCAGATGACGCACTTCATCAGCTCATTGGCCAATGCATGTTTTGCTTTCTGTTTGCTGTTCATACCGCTCTTTTACACTCCTATTTGGAGCCCTTGCTGTGTGCGTGCCATTTCTGGTCACTGGTCCTAAACTTGTAAGGTGTGGATATGCGTGTCACGGGTGTATTCGGCGCTATACTATTCAATCCACAGCTCCGGATGTCGATCTGGTAGGATTGTAATGAGATTTTCACGAGGACAGCCAAATCGCTGTGGTTTCGAATCACGTCTCGGCTGTGTGAAAGGGGAAAAACGTGGCAGTAAAACAAAACATCACAAAAGTCTTGGTACATGAGCAAGTGGGCATGGCAGATGGTGCGACGTGCCGTGTGCGAGTTCTTGTTTTGATACACAGATACCTTATGACATTCCTTCTAGCTGCCGCATGTCCCTTCTATCGCTGTCCAGGGAAGCCGGCTGCCTCGCCTTTGTCTGGTGCCATTGGCCGTCGCTGGTTGACAGACCGGTCTACCGCCGCGAGGTGTTGTGAAAGAGGTGGGAGGGAGGGGTGGGATGGGGCAGTAGGGCTGTGCTGATTACGCAATCGCATGCAGAAATCGCGAGTTGAGACGTTGCGAGGCTGCCTCATCCGTCTAAGCCTGCGATATGGACGCGATATTCTCTGTGACAGCGTCATATTGCAGGACTGCCACCTTGAGTGGCAGCTTACTAACCCATAGAGGAGCTATAGAGTGTAATGCAAGGTAGCTTCGATGACAGACAACGAATAAAAAATTTTATTTGCAAGAGCTGCGTCACAGCGCATATCAAAAAGCTCCCTTCTCGGTTCTGTTTTCAGTACTGAAGAATAAAAGACACATTCTTAGATGTCTTTGTTAGTACGTGAACGTTATCTTAAACATTTTATCTCCCAAACAGATTAATTTGAAATAAGTTTATAATACATGTTGGCTATTCCCAATTCAGAAGAATGCACACACAGCCTGTGTCTGTGAATGCCTCTCACAATATCTCACCTGGGGTCGCGCCTCCTCTCTGCCCCACGCGGCGGCGAATCCCGCTTCACGGACGAGCCATTCACGCTGCACACACGCACTCAGCCCGGGTCTCGTAATGCTCGTTATCCTCGCACACAGACTGGTGGCGTGCCGGGCACCGCAAGGCGTCATGAGCGCAATCTGTGAGGAGGATGAGCTTGACTCTCGCGTGCACCTGTGTCGACTCACGCCTAGGCTCCGCGGGAAAAAAGAGGTAAAGGGTTCGTCGAAATGCGTCTAATTGCACGGGGATGAAAGGAACTGCAGCACATTGTCCACGTGCTCTTAAAATCGCAAATATTAATGAATAAATCAGCCTAGGTAACATGGAATACTTTAAAAAGTGACTTAGAAGACAGTTCGTGTATTTGAAAAACAAACAATGTTGGCGGGGACGGCAGGAATTAAGGAATTCGGGTCCTGAGTACGAGTGGCACTCCAGTTCTCATCCTCCTTCGTGACAGGTCTCACAGTCTGTATTCTTGGCTCCACCTCCCCTCTTATGCTTGCACAGGCCTGTAACAAAGACAACACCACGAGACAAGCGCGCGAGCGGGAGTATGAGAGTCTGCGAGCAACTGCGCTTGCGAGGGACCTCTGAAACACAATTGAGGTCAATAAGCGACACACATCCAACACCAGATTTTCGCGATTCCCGCCACAGAACGGTAACAAGCCTCTGCTACCCTAGTAAGGGCTCGCATTCTCTCTCCCGGGCTAGACTGCTCACGATCATATCCGCCTTCCTGCCCTCAGAGTGCCGCGGTCGCCCCGCCGTGCCGCCTAAAACTTGCCTTCCTACTGGCGAGGCTGCCGCCGCTGACATGGGCCGGGCGCTTCGACCCGCTCCCCCGGCTGGGGCCGTCCTTCCTAACGCGGCGCACAGCGCAGAGAGTATCTGGCTCAAGGGCGGCGACGGCGCTGGGCGCGGGTCTAGGTCGGTTTTAATAAGGGCCAGTCGCCGCTCTAGGCGGTTCGACCGCGCCCCTCACTGCAGCTCCGTATCAGCCGTCACGCCTGCCGCGACCCAGCTCGGCGTCTCCATATCCTATCCCCTCTGACCCTTATCCCCCTTAGCCCGTTCGTCCTTTTACTTTCTTGGTGCCGCCCGTCTCTATCTTCAGGTCTCCCCCCTTGATCGTCGCTGGTGCTCGTGCCGCATCTTCCTCCTCTTCCGCAACAAACTCGGTCGAAGATGCGGGTCCGGCACCCGCTTACAATCAAGCCCCTTCCCGCTGACAACAGTACACGAGACGTGATGACGAACACTGCCCACCGTGAGGTGCAGAGTCTAGCGGCGTGGAGAGGATGTTTGAGAGTGACATGTGAAGGTGGGAGGCAGGTATGGGTCCGAGGAGAGCTCGCGAGGTAGAAACGATAAGAATCGGGGGAGGGGGCGAGTGGTTTTTGGCACAGGGTAATGAATCCTCCTGTGACTGCACATGATTGGCAAGAGGGACTTGAAAACAAATTTAAAATTGCAAATCAAATCTCAATCGCAATATCTGTCAAAAAAATCTCAATTTTATATTTTCCCCAAAATCGCACAGCCCTAGTGTGCATGCATTTATGTGTGTGCATACGTGAGCGTATAATGTTGGATAAAAAAAAAATATATCTAATATATTAGACTATAATATTTTGTATGATTGTGCATACATTTAGTGTGTGCTGTGTGCATAAATACACACATGGGCGTGTAATGGCCAAATAATTAATAATAGAAAATAATTCAATTTATTCCTATAATTATTTACAGGTAGAACACAGTGAGGCAGAGGTCGGATGCGGCAAGTACATCAACATGGTGCTGCTGGTGACCAAACAAGGGTCACTGAACCATCCAGCTGAAGATGCTGAACCTGGCGATCCTGAGTGGCATGAAATGAACTGGCAGCCAAAAAACCTTCCCTTCACTGAGAATCCTGGGCCTGTCAGCGATGCTGCTGCTCTTGAGTCAGAATAGCCTGTAGACTTTGAGTTGTTAATTTCTGATGTACTGATTCAGAACATTGTTGATCAGACCTACCTGTATGCAGATCAGTGTATTCAAGCTATGGATGATACTTCACAACATGCTAGAAGTCATGCATTGAAGCCTGTTAAAGTTTCATAAATGAAAACCTTCCTGGGGCACTTTTTTTCTCACTGGTTTCATTCATAAGCCTGAACTTGATATGTACTGGTCTGCAGATGACATGTTAGCTACCCCCTACTTCAACAAGGTCATGCCTCGCAACAGGTTTGAAATCATATGGAGATTTCTTCACTTCAGTGAAATACAGTAAGGCCCAGTCTTGTATCACCATGTCCAAATTCTGCGAAATGTATCAGCCCAACTTAAACATTTGCATAGATGAGGGGATGCTTCTGTGGCATGGGCGCCTAGCTTTCAGGGTGTACAATCCCCAGAAACCTTTCAAATATGGAATAAAATCCTACATCTTGTGCGATTCCGAGACAGGATACTGTTTTTACATGAAGCCCTATTGTGGAGAAAGCGCTGCACTGGAAGACACAGTTGTCTCTTTTCTTGATCGCCAAGTAGGTCATGGCTACAGATTGTTTATGGATAACTTTTACAACTCTGTACCACTGTGTGAGCGGCTACTTGATATGAAAACCGATGTCTGTGGTAAAATTAGGAAAAACCAGTGAACCACCGGTCAATCGAGATGTCAGAAATGCTGACCTTCGGATTGGGGAAACAACAAAAATCTGATGGTCTTGGTGTGGCGAGACAAGCAACCAGTGAAAATGGTTACAAAATTCCATCAGAATAACATGGAACGTGTTGAGGTATGGAAGAGAGGCCACCAAGAAAAAGTTGCAAAGCAAAAACCAGCATGCATTGTGGAATACAATAATGCAATGAATGGCATTGACAAACTAGACCAAAACATTGTGTACTACGCTTTTGTCAGGAATTCACACAAGTGGGCGAAGAAATTTGTCACGTATCTGTTTCAGATCAGTTTGTTCAACACTTTTGTCATTAACAAAGTGAAAAACCCACAGGGTAAGTGTAACACTCTCCTCATTCATCCAGAGTGTTATAAAATCATGGACCAGCCAAGACTATGATGGTGGTGGGGAATAAAATGATGACCATCCAACTGAATACACTCCAAGAGCACCACACAACACTGACCCAAGAAACGTGCTGAATAATGACAGTTTTGCTGTTCATTAACTTGTTCCAATCCTGCCCACTCCCAAAAAGCAACACCCAACCAGAGAATGCAGAGTTTGTGTACTTAAGAAGGAGACCACGTTCTGCTGCAAAAGTTGTGCCGTCACCTTGTATCCTGGAAAATGTTACTCTGTGTACCACTCAAAAGCAACTTACAGTGCCTAAAGTTTTATTTATTTTACATTTATTTCAATTTTTTTTTCTTTTTTGAAGGAAATGACATCTGAATGTATTCTGCTTGAAAATGCACTCCTTTGATAAACATGCTTTTTGTTTAGAATGTTGTATTTTTGACAAAACCAACCTATGTTCAAGTGGTGATTTTTAAAAAAAAAAGGGCAAATGAAGGTAAAATAAAATGTTTTCTTTTGTTTAAAACCAGAGGCTTGGATATTTATTTTGATATATAGTATGCTCATATATTCATAGAAGAAAAATATTCTGCCGGTGGCTGGCAACTTTTTTTTAAAACGCTGGCGAGAAAGTTAACTGTTTTCAGTATTGATAAGTTACTTGAGCACCAAATCAACATATTAGAATAATTTCTGAAGGGATCATGTGACACTGAAGACTGGAGTGATGGCTGCTGAAAATTCAGCCCTTTTAAAAATGAACAGGAGTAAAGTACATTTGAAATATATTAAAATAGAAAAGTTATTTTAAATTGTAATAATATTTAGCAGTATTAGTGTTTTTAATGTATTTTTGATCAAATAAGCTATTTTACCATCTTTGTAAATAAGTGACTTCTTTCAAAAACATTTTTAAAAGTGATCTTACCAACCCCAATTTAATGTTGACTTAAACGACACAAAACTCTTAATCTCGTAATAAATTAATGCTTTTCTTTGCAGTGCACTGGAGGGAAAACATGATGGCCAGTCCTCCCCTGAGCGCACAGACCCTACTTCCCTGGAACAAGCCCCAAACCCATCTGTGACCAGTCAACGGGAGAAGAGAGTTGCTAGACCACCCAAAAAGAAGTTTCAAAAGGCGGGGCTTTACTCTGATGTGTACAAGACTGACGAGTAAGGATGAACACACTCATCAAGCCCATCTTATCATCTAACTTTCATATACCAGGAAAATAAACGTAACTTCTCTCCATTTCCTCATCAGTCCTCGCAGTCAGCTGCTACAGCTGAAGAAGGAGAAGTTAGAATACACTCCAGGTGAACTTGAGTATGGCCTTTTTCCTGCCCCCATTAATGTTGGTGAGTTTTTTCCATTTAAACTCAGCTTGCCGTTGTGACCTAATAGTCTGCAGATTTTGACAAGCATCAGTTAATTTAGCACCATTTCTAATTGCAGTTTGGTTGACCGTTTGATTTAGGAATCATTTTTCGACATAACAGTTTTAAAGAGCTATTATTTCAACAAGTAAGCTTGTGGACTTGCCAGTATACAGCTTTCATTGTCATTCCTAACTAGTTTATTATGTATGGCCCCATGGGCAATCAGGCTGATTAGTTATGGTTTTTGAGTTATGAGGTGATTAGTTGATTCAATATTGGAATGGTGCAGCCTCAAGTGAAAGGACAAAGAGATTGAATTAATAACTGCAATTTGTCTTCTGTGTTTGTCCAGGGAAATACTTGAGACAGAAACGCATTGATTTCCAGCTGCCTTATGACATCCTGTGGCTTTGGAAACATGATCAGGTAGCTCCTTAAAATCAAATATTTCTCAAAGCTGACAGCTGCTTTTGTCATTTATATCTTTTGCTACAAAATCATTTTATTAATCAGTAATGTGGTCTTGGTTTCCAATAAACATCCTTAAAACAAGATACCTATCTACTTGTAGGATATGTAGTTTATAATCTTTATTATTTTATTATTCTTTATTATTAAGTTTTCAGTGAATGCATTTTTCATTAAGTTCATGTTTCTTTGCTCATTGGCAAATGTTTTTTCCGTTGCTGTAAGCATAAATCTAAAAAAATATAGTAAGGTTTATGCTTCTTTATGAAAAAATTTATTTGCCAAAGGGGTAACTTAAATCAACGTAGTTCAGGATGTATTTTCTGAAAACAAGTTTTAATTTCTAAAACGATTTTTTGCAGTTTAATGCCTGATTCTCAGCAAAGATCGTTCTACTAAATGATTAATCTTTGTTCTTTGTAGCTCTACAAGAGACCTGATGTGCCTCTCTACAAGAAGATCAGATCCAGTAAGGAGATTTTCATTAGTTTTTATCACTACCCATAAGCTCAATAGCTCTGTAGAGCAGAACATACTTGTGTTTCCATAAATATACTGATTTGACAGGACTGAGAGTTGTTGATTCCTTCATTACTATCCTGCTCTCGTTTTTGCACACTTTGTGTTTTGCGTGCAAATGTTTGCAGATGTTTAAGACTAACGCATTAATATTTTCCTTCTTAGATGTCTATGTGGATGTGAAGCCTCTTTCTGGCTATGAAGCCACTACCTGTAACTGCAGGCCACCTGAAGAACACTGCGAGAACGGCTGTCAGGATGACTGTCTAAACAGGTAAGAGGCTTACACCTTCTCTTCTGCTTGCCTATTAATGCAGTTGTAGTTCAAAAAGTGGATCCCATTGGTTTCTCTTCTCTGTCTGTCTCAGGATGATCTTCGCTGAGTGTTCTCCAAGTACATGTCCGTGTGGCGATCAGTGTGATAACCAGCGTATCCAGAGGCATGAGTGGGTGCAGTCCCTCGAACGCTTCCGAGCTGAAGGGAAGGGCTGGGGGATTCGCACCAAGCAGTCCCTACGTGCCAGCCAATTCATCATCGAGTATTTGGGAGAAGTGGTCAGCGAACAGGGGTTCAGGTTAGCCACATTTTGGCTTTAAACAAGAGGAGACACAGACTTCAATTAGTTAAAACACACAACAGTTTGGTTAATTCCATTATGTGAAGCTCAAATGCTATGTATAAACCTTTTTGGGAATGTAATTTTTTTTTTTCTTCAGTTTTCTCTACATACATACAGTGGGTACGGAAAGTATTCAGACCCCCTTAAAATTTTCACTCTTTGTTATATTGCAGCCATTTGCTAAAATCATTTAAGTTAATTTTTTTTCCTCATTAATGTCACACAGCACCCCATATTGACAGAAAACCAAAGATTGTTTACATTTTTGCAGATTTATTAAAAAGAAAAACTGAAATAGCACGTGGTCCTAGTATTCAGACCCTTTGCTGTGACACTCTTATATTTAACTCAGGTGCTGTCCATTTCTTCTGATATTCTTTGAGATGGTTCTACACCTTCATTTTTGTCCAGCTGTGTTTGATTATACTGATGGACTTGATTAGGAAAGCCACACACCTGTCTATATGAGACCTTACAGCTCACATTGCATGTCAGAGCAAATGAGAATCATTAGTTCAAAGGAACTGCCTGAAGAGCTCAGATACAGATTTGTGGCAAGGCACAGATCTGGCCAAGTTTACAAAAAAAATTTCTGCTGCACTTGAGGTTCCTTAGAGCACAGTGGCCTCCATAATCCTTTAAATGGAAGATGTTTGGGATGACCAGTACCCTTCCTAGAGCTGGCCGTTTGGCCAAACTGAGCTATCGGGGGAGAAGAGTCGTGGTGAGGAGGTAACGAAGAACCCAAAGATCACTGTGGCTGAGCTCCAGAGATGCAGTCGGGAGATGTGAGAAAGTTGTAGAAAGTCAACCATCCCTGCAGCCCTCCACCAGTCGGGGCTTTATGGCAGAGTGGCCCGACGGTAGCCTCTCTTTAGTGCAAGACACATGAAAGCCCGCATAGATCACCTGAAGGACTCCAAGATGGTGAGTAATAATATTCTCTGGTCTGATGAGACCAAGATAGAATTTTTGGCCTTAATTCTAAGCGGTATGTGTGGATTAAACCAGGCATTGCTCATCACCTGTCGAATACAGTCCCAACAGTGAAGCATGGAGGTGGCAGCATCATGCAGTGGGGGTGTTTTTCAGCTGCAGGGACATGACGACTGGTTGCAATCGAGGGAAAGTTGAATGCGGCCAAGTACAGGGATATCTGGATGAAAACCTTCTCCAGAGTGCTCAGGACTTCAGACTGGGCTGAAGGTTTACCTTCTAACAAGACAATTATCCTAAGCACACAGCTAAAATAACGAATGAGTGGCTTCACAACAACTCTGTGACTGTTCTTTGTTCTTGAATGGCCCAGCCAGAGCCTTGACTTAAACCCAGTTGAGCATCTCTGGAGAGATCTAAAAATGGCTGTCCACCAACGTTTCCCATCCAACCTGACAGAACTGGAGAGGATCTGCAAGGAGGAATGGCAGAGGATCCCCAATCCAGGTGTGAAAAACTTGTTGCATTTTTCCCAAAAAGACTCATGGCTGTATTATATCAAAAGTGTGCTTCTACTAAATACTGAGCAATGTGTATACTTATGACCATGTGATATTTCAGTTTTTTTTCTTTTTTAATAAATCTGCAAAAAATGTCAATAATTCTGTGTTTTTCTTTCAATATGGGGTGATGTGTGTACATTTATGAGGAAAAAAAAATTAACTTAAATTATTTTTAGCAAATGGCTGCAATATAAAAAAATTTAAGGGGGTCTGAATACTTACCTTACCCACTGTATATATGTGTGTGTGTATGTATATACAGTATATATAAATATATATATATATACATACATACAGGTGCATCTCAATAAATTAGAATGTCATGGAAAAGTTAATTTATTTCAGTAATTCAACTCAAATTGTGAAACTCGTGTATTAAATAAATTCAGTGCACACAGACTGAAGAAGTTTAAGTCTTTGGTTCTTTTATTGTGATGTTTGGCTCACATTTAAACAAAACCCACCAATTCACTATCTCAACAAATTAATACTTCATAAGACCAATAAAAAACATTTTTATTGAATTGTTGGCCTTCTGGAAAGTATTTTCATTTATTGTACATGTACTCAATATTTCTCAATACTTGGTAGGGGCTCCTTTTATTTTAATTACTGCCTCAATTCGGCGTCGCATGGAGGTGATCAGTTTGTGGCACTGCTGAGGTGGTATGGAAGCCCAGGTTTCTTTGACAGTGGCCTTCATCTCATCTGCATTTTTTGGTCTCTTGTTTTCTCATTTTCCTCTTGACAATACCCCATATATTCTCTATGGTTTTCAGGTCTGGTGAGTTTGCTGGCCAGTAATGCACACCAACACCATGGTCATTTAACTAATTTTTGTTTCTTTTGGCAGTGTGGGCAGGTGCCAATCCTGCTGGAAAATGAAATCAGCATCTTCCAAAAGCTGGTCAGCAGAAGGAAGCATGAAGTGCTCCAAAATTTCTTGGTAAACGGGTGCAGTGACGTTGGTTTTCAAAATACACAATGGACCAACACCAGCAGATGACGTTGCAACCCAAATCATCACAGACCGTGGAAACTTAACACTGGACTTCAAGCAGCTTGGGCTATGAGCTTCTCCAGCCTTCCTCCAGACTCTAGGAGCTTGGTTTCCAAATGAATACAAAACTTGCTCTCATCTAAAAAGAAGACTTTGGACCACTGGGCAACAGTCCAGTTCTTCTTCTCCTTAGCCCATGTAAGACGCCTCTGACGTTGTCTGTGGTCAGGAGTGGCTTAACAAGAGGAACACAACAACTGTAGCCAAATTCCTTAACACATCTGTGTGTGGTGGCTCTTGATACCTTGACCCCCACCTCAGTCTATTCCTTGTGAAGTTCACTCAAATTTTTTAATCGATTTTGCTTGACAATCCTCATTAAGGCTGCGGTTCACTCGGTTGGTTGTGCATCTTTTTCTTCCACACTTTTTTTCTTCCACTCAACTTTCTGTTAACATGCCTGGATACAGCACTCTGTGAACAGGCCAGCTTCTTTGGCAATGAATGTTTTGTGGCTTACCCTCCTTGTGAAGGGTGTCATTGATTGTCTTCTGGTCAACTGTCAGATCAGCAGTCTTCCCCCATGATTGTGTAGCCTAGTGAACCAAATGAGAGACCATTTTGAAGGCTCAGGAACCTTTGCAGGTGTTTTGAGTTGATTAGCTAATTTGGCATGTCACCTTTATTCTAATTTGTTGATAGTGAATTGGTGGGTTTTTGTTAATGTGAGCCAAAATCATCACAATTAAAAGAACCACAGTCTTAAACTACTTCAGTCTGTGTGCATTGGATTTATTTAATACACAAGTTCCACAATTTGAGTTGAATTACTGAAAAAATGAACTTTTCCACGACATTCTAATTTATTGAGATGCCCTGTGTGTGTGGTGTGTGTGTGTGGTGGGTGTGTATATTATTATACTATATATATATATATAACCGTATATATATACTATATATATATACTACTATATATATTCGAACTAACGAAACGTGGAGGTCGCGACCACAGTGCATTCTTAACACACTTATGTTCACTTAGGTCAAAAATGAAAGTTTGCTGTTCATTTTTTACCCTCCCTTTTACGCGTCGCCCATCACCATCCAGATGTAGGTGACTTTTTTTCTTCAGTGAAGAAGATTTTTAGCTGAAACTGTGGCCCTTGGTGATTCATAAAATGCAAGTCATCGCTGCCCGTCTTTGAGAATTGAAAAAAAGCATATCATGGGACACAAAATTAATAGCTGGGGCTCATGACGATATCAGGGGTTAAAGCAAAAAAAAATCCTGAGCCTGAACTGTTTCCCGGGGGTTGCGGGGGCGGACACATACCCAGGGTTTTTTGGCAAACAACAAAAAAAAGAACATTATTTGAAAATGATTTTCCTTGAAACTAACTAGTAACGTATCTGCCATTGGCATTATCTGTCTTGACAGGCTCAGATTACAGATTATGGTGGGATATTTGAAACAGCAATACCAAGAAAGTTTACTCACTACAATATGGTGCAAACACATGTAACATTTAGGATGCTCTTGATATCAAGTTTTGCTGGTTAACGTTGTCCTTGACAGGGTACAAAATGACATTACATTTCTGAGATTTTGTTCAAAAGAAATAATGGTAAATTAAATACTAAGAAATTAATATAAAATAGGAAATATACAAAGACAGTTTACTACAGAAAACTACAGTTCAATTCAATTCACAACAACAGAAACATTCAAATGGTCCAAGAACTGGTAACTTAAACAGGGTTCGTACAGATACTGCAAAATAAAATTCCAGGACTTTCAAGGACTTGCACTACTTTTTTGGTTTTCAAGGACTAAAATCAGATCTCACTTATCAATCATTATTGTTATTATCTTTCAAATTCTAATAAATAAATAAATAAAATAAAACTAAATGGTACAAATAAAGTGTGGCACATGCAAAGAATGCAATGACTGTGGCAACTTTAACATTTGAAAGGATACTATGGCAAAGTTATTGCTTTCCTTATTTAAACTGATTTTTTTTTTCATGAATATATGATTGACCTGAAGAATGAAAGCTATGTCATACACTTGGAAAATTATGAGCTTTATCATGCTCATAGACACTAGGGGTGTGACAATACACTTAGCTCACAAGGTGAGACAAAATGCAGATACTTGATTCACTAGAACGAGACAATGTTTTAATACTTTAAGAAATTAATTAAAGACAAAATATTTGTCTTTTAATCACAAAAAGTAAAACCATGCAGTTGTATTTTTTTATATATACTTTATTTTTTGACAGATTTTGTTTTAGAACACACAAACCGAAAACGTAAACCAAAATATCTACCACAAGACACTCGGGTTCACAGAGAAAAAAGCAGAAAGAAAATTTAACAATTAACGACAACAGTTACATGAGGTCTTACAAGAAATCAAGAACCGCATAGTACAGATAGAAGTTGAGGTGCACTTTGGAAGTCTAGCCATTGCTTGTTTGCAGTATATAACAATCCCATTTCCTCCAATAATTTTCCCCCTTTTTTTCTGTAACCATAGGGAGAAGGTCATTTTTTCCATAGAACATATATGACTGACAATATTTAGGAGAAGATCCATATCGGGTGGGCTTCTCTTAAGCCAACATTTAGTAACTGCTTTCTTGCATACAACTAAAAAAATCTTTAAGAGATCCCTAGAAACATAGTCGGAAATGACACATCTATGTTAAAGCCTATTACCCTTGATATTAATTGCCCTGCCCTTTCCCAAAAATACTGAATATGTGGACATAACCAAAAAATGTGGGCAGAGTCTGCTTGTACAGAACCACACTCCCTCCAGCAAGGGTGCTGTTTCCCAGAGAACTGAAATTTTTGCATAGGGGTTATAAAAAATCTGATCAAATATTTCCACCCAAAATCTCTCCAGATTAATGAATATGAGTTTTCCATGCAAGAAGCCATACGTCTTCTGATATTTCCTCCCTCGTGTCTTTCTCCCATCGCTGTCTGATATATTCCGTAGAATTTTTATTCATTGAAGAGATAACACTATACAGTTTGCCTATGACCCCTTTGATATTTTTAAGTTATCCAAATCCCCGTTTGATATAATTTTACAGAGGACAGTAATACAATGAGATGCCTAAGTCTTATATCTGTGGTCATGCAAAACTGGAGTAAAGTGTGGATCATAGGCCGGCTAGTTCAATACTTTTACTTCCCTTTGAAGCTTAAAACGTTTAACCACCTCCGTCCACAGCTTGACAGAGTGGCCCACACATTGATTCTGTATTAGATGTATATCATTTACTTGCTCTATGCATCCTAGAACCGATTGTATAGGAGTGTCCATCAAAGACAATTCTATATCCTTCCATTTTGCTATATAGTTAGGACAACACCACAATACTAGTGGTCTTAACTGTGCCACCAGCTGATAATCCCTCAGGCACAGTAATGCCATGCCACCCCTCTCCCTGGGTAATTGCAGGGTTGCATATCTTACTCGGGGTCCCATCTTGTTCCATATAAATCTAGAGATATGTTTGTCCCATTCTCTAAGCTGTTCACGAGAGATCCCAACTGGCAGTGCAGTAAATAGATATAATAATTTGGGTAATATATTCATCTTGATGGCTCTTACCCTGCTGCCCATACAATGCAGTTGTATTTTAAAATGTTTAACTAATCTAGGGTTTAACTAATGATTATTTTGACAAATGAGTAATCTGATGTTTTTTAGTAATACAAATAGAACTAAGTGAAAAACAGGCTTTAATATGAACATGAATATGAATACTTTATTTGAGGCCAATTATTATTGCCTCATCGTTACTTTATCAAAACCAAGTAAATGGTTTTATTGAACAACACTGTTAAATACATAATGTAATATGCCTATATTATAACAAATACCTGCAGAGGGCGCCAACGGCCTGGTGATGTTTCATGTATTTCAACGATGTTTAAATCCATTTAATTTTAATGTTTGACTACATGCAAAGTCAGAAACGTTTATTTTGAAATCGCGATGTACAATACATCACATATTTAGAAATATGTTGTTGTATTCTCCTGTGTTGGGTATAGGTTTAAATGATTTGCGTTACAAATCAAGTGAGTTTTCCCAGATGAACATTAAGCAACCCAAACTCACCGCATATGCAGAGGAGGAGTTCAGCCCCTACTACACGTAGGGTAAATTACCGTTAAGAGATCATGTGTGAACAGGACCTTTTCAAAAATACAGGTAAATGCATTCTGGCAATCATATCGTTCTTATGGAGATGACATGATTACTCTGAGCTGTTTACAAAGCTCCGCTGCTTTTTTAAATAGCTTTTCTATGTAAATATGACGCTAGATGGAAATCTTTGAACATTGCGCCTCGCAGCTTTTTCAATGTGTCGCACTCAAGACCCAGACTTCTTTTCTATTCATCAGCTGTGACTCTGCAATTGATACTATTATGCGCGTCTCGTGTTTATAAGAGCAAAAACTTCTGATTGGCTAGTAATGTTAGTTTGGTTGAGAGTGAAAGCTGTGTTCCTCTCATACATTGGTAGGCGAACTCATGAACTCGAACGTGATATCAACAAGTGTTTTTAAATGTAGGACGACTATTTTTTTTCCCCGCAGCCAAACACTGCACGCCGGAGATCCGGCACGGTGCCGGAGAACTTTAAGCCCTGCATATTTGAGTTTAGAAGCAAAACAATTGGTCTGTGCAAGAAAATGATAATTATTTACAGCATTATTACCTGCAATCCATAGCCTCAGACAATGGGAAATCACATTCTTTTTTGTGAACTGGTTCTTTCCGACAGTTTGTTTTAATGAACTGGTTCAATTCACTAATTTGTTTATATAATCACGCAATGATGTAACGTATACCAAGGCTCGACAATAAGGACTGCCCGATGGCCCGGGGCCAGCGTGAAAGACGTTCGGGACAGTAGACGGATTTGTCACTTGCCCGATCAGGCTACTGCAGCGTCGGCACGACATTTTATCATTTGCATGTGTTTTTAATACTTGAATTAAAAAATTCAAGCGATTAAAAAGCATTTGTGTGCGAAAGACAACTCCTTTCAGTACTCGCACAGACAGCTGCGTCTCTGACACGCGCGAGCCGCCTGAACGGGCAAATACATACAAAAGTATGTCAAAATACCCGTCCTGGCAAGTAACTTTGTAGCTTTAACAATGAACGGACACAAAGAGGAGAAAATACTGTAGCAGGCAGAACAAGATCACTGTTCACGATGCGAGAAATATAGGACGAAAATCCAAATATTGTATTTTATGAATGTGTTCCTGAGGGGAACGGAACTGACTGTTTTCAGAAATGGCATTTTCTTTTCATTTTGTCTCCGTATGATGCATTTAAATTAGTGTTAATAAGCACTATTATGTTTATGTTATAAACAAGCACAGGCTGCTATGTTTCAGTGTACCCAGGAAACGCTGTAATCAATGTAACCGTAACCCAAACGCCCGCCCTGCTTTCAGAGAGTGAATCTGCGTCTCATTCAGCCCACCTGCTGTTTCTGTTTCATACCGATGTTTTCTGTAGCATTATTTCACATAGCTAAAGTCAGGTTATTCTGTTTTTGCTTCAGATTTTGAAATTATACAGTCTAATATCTCAACCATTGGGCACTTTTTTTTCCATTCATGATTAAAATGCAGTGGTTGGCTCTCATTTCAAATAGCTATGAAAAATCAAAGGCAACACAGAATGAAGAATATGCAAATTGTATTTTTTATGTGATTTTTTTTTTTCAATTTCTGTACTGAACATCTTACAAACATAAAAACCTAAAGTATTTAATTTCTATTTTTGTGCTATAATAATTGATAATTGCCTATATTTAATTGTGCTATTACTTGTAATTTGTTCATTTGTTCTTATTTACTGGCTGTCACTTGTCTTTAATAATGTTTAAACTTTATATTTATGTTTATTTTTGGCTAGTGATTTTTGCTGTGGTATCGAAATTGAAATAGAGAATTACAAAATTTAATTGGTATCTAAAATATTGGTGTCATATAACCTTATTTATTAGAATACAAGATAACAGATCAAAAACAATGATGACAGCAACTATTTTATTTTTTGTGGCAGGGCCAGTGAAAATGTTGGCAGGGCAAGTAAAAATTTGAACCACTGGCCCGACCGGCCCAGTAGAAAAAATCCTTAGCGTTGATCCCTGTATACGCAATAATATTAAGGCACCAAATAATGATGTGAACATGGATGTTTAAAAATATATATATTTTTTTTAAGAATATTATACTTTCAGCAAGTCTGTTTTGTATTTAGGAGTCGCATGATGGAGCAGTACTTCTCCAACAGTGGCCACTACTGTCTGAATCTGGACAGCGGCATGTTCATCGACAGCTACCACATGGGCAACGAGGCTCGCTTTATCAACCACAGCTGCGAGCCCAACTGTGAAATGCAGAAATGGTGAGTGATGAGTCACTGAAGAAGTACGGTAAAAAAAATTCCATCAGCTTCTGATTATCTGAAACAGAAAGGTCATTTTTAAAGATGAGTCATTGGGGACGTGGACAACCACAAGTAGTGAGAGAGCAATGACTTTATCCTTTAGAAATTGCTGAATTATGAGCAAGCCTTGGGCATGTTGACCAAATTAAAGAGGAAGAGGTCACTGCTGTTGAAACTTGTTTCATAAATTAATTTAATTAGTCAGAATCTAAAAGATTATATATTAGCAATGTAAACTCAAGATCCAGGTCAGTGACCAACATCTGCTTGGTACCGTGACAGAATTACACACGTTGAGTGTTGGTGTTCACACACAGTCCACAGAAAAATGTAATCTCCTCCATCTCTTGCTCTGTCTACGTTTTTCTCTTTCATGCACACACTAAAAACAGTGCTTGTAGGCTGGACGGTGGCAGATCATCCATCTAGTCACAGAAGAGCGATTATCTGTAGCTTGTGTTTTAGGGTGGGGGACACAGCTGTGCTGCCCAGTGGTTAGTTGTTAGAGCGCACACACACCCACATCTGTGCCAAAATGGCCTCATTCTACCTTATTGCATAATGTAAAACTCAGCCTAGTTGTTCAGTATCAAGCCCAGAATGTTTGATGTTTCTTGAGTTAATTTGCTTTCGAGGTTCAACATTCATACGCAATGCAGCTACAATATATTAAAGCAGTAAGACAGACAAGACTTCTACCGTAGTTACACTACTGTTCAACAGTTTGGGGTCAGTAAGATTTTTTTTGGTTTGGAAAAATTTTGTTTTTTTTCAGTAAATTGATCAAAAGTGACAGTAAAATGTTTACATTGATGCAAAAATTATATTCAATAAATGTGTATTTAAAGCCTGAAAAAAATAATCCTGTTCCACAGAAATAGTAAGCAGCACAACTGTTTTCAACATTAATAACAATAAGAAATGTTTCTTGAGCAGTAAATCAGCATATTAGAATGATTTCTGTAGGATCATGTCAGACTGAAGTAATGGCTGCTGAAAATTCAGCTTTTTCACCATAGGTGTAAATTATATAATAAAATATATTCAATTATAAAACGGTTAGTTCTATTCCTCGATTCTGATTGGTCAGCAGCTGTGTTTTAGTCACGATACAGCACAGCTATGACCGCTTCACCCAACGTTCTGTGTATCACTGAGCAACACCCTTAGCAACCAACCTTAGTAACATAATCAATAATACAGCATCAAATTGTTTCGTGTATTATGTATTTCGGCAGAATTAACTTTATTTATTTAATGAAGTATGAATGACCCCTGCTTGGCGTTATGTTGCATCTTTCATCTTTAACTTTGAGACCCCGCCCTTCTCCCATCTAATAAAGGCTTCTCACACGGAGATATGTTGATTAGGGGTGTTCGGTTCCAGGTTTTTCCGGAGTCGACTCCGACTCTCGACTCCCACCATAAGAGTCGATGGAATCGACTCCTCGACTCCATTTAGCGTGACTGTCCAAATTAGTCCAATTTAGCGGTGACATTACCTTTAAATGAGCTATCACCGTTGTTTGCTGTTGCCGACACTTAATTTCACTGAGGGTAAAGTCACAAAAAACAGCCGTGGTGGAATATTCTCTCAGAATTAAATAAAAAATAATATATTCTTTAATGAATTCTTCACATTATAATGGTCAGGGGATGGTGCTAAAGGCTTGTCCTTAACAGTACATTGATTTTACGTCAAAATAAATACAATAGGCCTAAATACAAAAATACATTAGAATGTAGGCCTACACGTACTGATTTGTTTATTGTGTGTCAGTTTTTAATCATTTAAGCTTAGTTTAATGATTGAATAGCCTATATGGAAAACCAAATGTAGCCTATAGGCTATTGACTGCATTAAACATAGGCTAACATTGCATAACAAAACTTCAATTATACAAAGCTGTCACAGAAGCATGTATAATTACAAACTAAATGTACTATTCCACACCCGTTTCACATATACTCCGTTTGCAGTGTGTATTTTTTACGTTCCCATGTTGAACAATTCACTCAGGTGTGCCGAGCGGTGGTTATGCAGCAGTGCAGCGATCGTTTCCGCACCGAGTCAATTTTTGCTGTGCTGCACACACTGAATTAAAGTGACAGGGCGTTGCTCACATTAAAACTGTACATTGATACATAAATGCATATAGGCTAATTGAAGTAGTTTTAGCTATAGGGGTAAAGCAAGGAAAAGTACCTTAACTTTTAGATAAACATGGTAACCGATGGCACTCGTGGAGTTAGAAAACCAAAGTTCTTTTTATGACCAACAGGGTTACTTTTAAATGCAAAAGAAAAGGCACGAGACGGCTGTTTCTGTCAATGATAAGTTTTAATTTAAAATTGTGATGCCTACTACCTGTTTGCCACTTGCTTGAGCATCTTAATATACAAATCTAGAAGTAAATGCAAAAGTAAAATGCATTTAATAATATTGTGCTTAAACATGAATATGTCTGAAAGATACCGTGTGAAAAGATAATCACTATGCTGAGAGAGAAAAAAAATAATAACATTTGAATTTTAAATAAAAATAACGGTGGTAAACAGCCGCGGATCATAGCGCACTGAGCACACTAAATAAAGCACACTGAGCCCGTGCTGCCTCTGCACCGCATATACGAACTGCACACGGACTGCACTGCAAACAGATGCTTGCTTAATTTCGTTCACTCTTTGCTGATGTACAGCACTCAACTGCCATGCACTATATAGGGATTTGAGAATCAGTAAAGACATCAGCGATTTCAGAGTCGACACCGAGAGTCGATTCCAGTGCTGGAGTCGACTCCGACTCTAGGGCTATTCAGAATTGAGGAATTGACTCTTTTGGAGTCGACTCCCCATCCCTAATGTTGATGTGTGTACACGTCTGTGTGGAAGCCCAGTTTCCAAAGTGAAGAAGGAATATTACTGAATTTATTAGTGTTCTGTTTCAGGTATGATTCTGTATGTCCATCAGTTTACACTGTAATGACGCTTGCAAACTCGCGCTGTGCCGCAACTCGGTCTGTTTTAAAACTAAAAGACTAAAAACAGACGTTTCCTCATGCTGAGAGATAAGCAGATGTATGTGTGTGAGAAAATATCATATATGGTGTAAAAAATAAATAAATGACCCACCTTCTGCGGATAAGAGTCCATTCTTGTTTTATTTAAGCTCGTGAGATTGAGCCTGTTCGGAACATTCTCTTGCCGTTTACTGTTGCTGTCAGGAACAATTTTTTAGCGGAAAAGGACAGCAGTTACCGAACTTGCCTTCAACAAAGTAGTAAATGCAAGAAATTTTGGTTTTAATATTTGTATTGTGTGGTAACCGTTTTATAAAAGCAATAAGGTACGAGAGGCTGTGCTGTATTGTGAATAAATCACGGCTGAAGGGGGTTGATTTATTCACGGTACAGCACAGCCTCGTACCTTATTGCTTACATAGAAAACAGTTATTTAAATTTTATTAATATTTCACAATAATACTGTTTAAAAACTTAATGACCGTTTCTTTTGAATTGTAAAGTATAAATAAAAATATTAATATTGTAAGTATGTTATTATTGTAAATAATAAAATAAAAGCTTTTTAATTTCTGTGCACGTGACTGCACGGTGATTTGAACATGGCTTGTACAATCAGATTATAAGAGCCGCGACAATCTGTATATTGCTTTGAAACTAAAGCTTGAGTATTGAGTCTGGTTCTTTCTTCAGGTCGTGTGAATGGAGTGTACCGTATTGTTGGTTTGCTTTTTGAAAGACATCTTTTTTGAACAGCGGAAGGAACTGACATATGACTACAAATCCACTCCCCCTTCCACACACAGAAGAAGAACAGAGTAATGGAAGAGTTGTGGACACCAGTATCCTGCATGTTGGAACGTGCCTGTCGAAGATGTCATAAACAGCACAGTGGGATATAGCAGCTGTGTTTTGTAGGGAATGTTTTTCATTCGTTCGGATCGGTGGTGTTGCATTCACTCATCATAGCCACTAATTATTCAGCCACGATCATAAAAAGGGATGGGTCAGAAAATGTTATTTTTGTGAGGTTATTTTATTATTTATTTGTTTATATTAAGATTATTACATGTTATTTATTTTTTTTTTTTTTTTTACATTTCAGCATCAGATTTTTCATTTGTGTTTGTTGATAGATTTGAACCTCTAGTAGATGTTTAACATTTTTCTCTTACTTGCCAAATGATGTTTCTCTGCTCTTGTTGCTATGCAGCAAGTCTGCAAGTGTGGCTCAGAGGGTTGCCGTGGCATCATTGGAGGCAAGAGCCAGCGAATCAATGGGCTGCCTGGAAAGGGGGGCGGAGCCCGGAGGCTGGGGAGACTGAAAGAGAAACGCAAGTCCAAACACTCACTGAAGAAACGGGTATGACAGTTCATTCAATAATGATGCACTACTATTGGCTACAGTAGCTGCTAGTACAACATTTTCCTAATGCAAAACCATTATTGTTTGTATTTGACCATTAAGGAGGAAGAGTCCAGTGACAGCAGCAAGTTTTACCAGCACCTTTTAATGAAGCCTATGTCAAACAGAGAGAGGTAGGATGCCATCACACACTTTTATTTTCTGGGCGCTGGTTTTAAAGGGTCATATTTTACATGCTTTGCAAGTCTAATTAAAAGTCAAGGATGTTTTTGTACCAAAAACAGTCATAATTTCAGTTTACATTTGGCACATTTAATTAAACGGTGTGACTTTAAATGAAAATTACCTCTAATATAATAGACTGATCTCTCATACTCAGACATCCTCTGCTGGTTTCTTGTTGAATTTAGGAACTTTGTGCTGAAACATCGAGTGTTCCTACTGCGGAATTGGGAGAAGATGCGGGAGAAACAGGAACTTCTGAAGCGAGAGGGAGAACGAGAGAGGGACAACAGTGGTCTTTCTCCTTACACCCGCTGGGGAGGAGTCATCCGTGATGACGGCAACATCAAGTCAGGTGTGTGTGGACGTGCACAAAAGTTATCAACTTGATCTCAAGTTATAGAGTCTTCTGCTTAGAGTCTTCAGGTCAATGTTGCATGATTAGCATTGTGCTGCTTTTTTCCCCAGATGTATTTCTGACTCAGTTCTCAGCGCTGCAGACGTCACGCTCTGTGCGCACACGCAGACTTGCGGCAGCTGAGGAGAACATGGAAGTTACACGCACTGCACGCCTGGCACACATCTTCAAGGAGATTTGTGACATGATCACAAGCTACAAGGGTAAACAGATGCTAATTCATTCACACAAACACCATCATACTCACACCCATAAAAACCTGCAGTTTTTGCTATTGATTGTATTGTTGGCAGTCTCTTTAAGGGCTGCATAATCATTTTCATTATGATTGCTCAGCAAGAAGCAAAGGTCATAATCATGGTGTAGACATTGAGTTTGACATGCATTTGTAGTTTGTGAACTTATCAAGTGTTGACACTCATTAGTTATTTGTTCTGATGGAAATCTCATTTTAAATGATTTAGTTATGCAAAATTCAATTAGTGAGGTATGCGATTCTGCAAAAGGCTTTGATTTTGATTTAATCTTGAACGTTGATTCTACTTTCAATTTAATTTTGTTTTATTGCCTCAGTGTCATGAGACTTACTTTCACATAAACACATTGCTTATGACCTGCATTCTCACATAATCAGTTGCTTTCTTGTTCTTTGAAGATTCATCTGGTCAGACTCTCGCTGCTCCTCTGCTTAACTTGCCTTCGAGGAAGAGGTGAGAACAATATTATGTTCTTAGTACAGATTATTTCCTATATAAATATGTGCTTTTAGAGTATTTGGTGCAGTTAAAGGGTCTACAGAGGCTTTGTTGTTAGAGACCTGCAAATATGGCTGTTATAACATTCTGACGTATTAATAACTGCAGTGAGAACAGTCTAAGTTGTGTTTTTATGGTCACTGTGGTGTCTTCATCTTTTACAGCAATACTTACTTTTTGTGCTATGTCCATATGTGTCCACAGGAATGTACAGTACTATGAGAAGGTCACCGATCCGCTAGATCTCAGTACCATAGAGAAGCAGATCCTCACTGGACACTACAAAACTGTCGAGGCATTTGATGCAGACATGCTCAAAGTGTTTCGCAATGCTGAGGTTAGTGTCACTTACACTCATTACTCACAAATATGATTATAGCAGGCTATAATGTAAATCATTATGATATCATTATAGGTAATGATAATGAAAATAATTATAATAAAAGAATTGTAGTTAATGTAATAAATACAAATTAATAATTGATTTGGAAAAATGGTGCGCACTGTAATTTTGTCCTCATTAAAAGGAAAGGTGTCAAAATAAAAATTAACAAAACCAAAAATAAAAAATAGTATAGAATAAATAAAGACAAAGATTTTTTTTTTTTTTTTTTTATAAATAATTCATTTAATTTCATTTTTATTTTTATTTCGAACAAAGAAAATATATATAAAACAAAATATACAAACACAATAAATGTGTTGCAACATAATATAGGCAAACCCACATCTACCAAATGCTGCAAACAATAATTCTCTAGAAGAAAGAAAGAATCTTCTCTGGCTTATTTTGTATTAGTTTCCTTAATCTCTCTTGTACATTTCCTTATTCTCAACAGAAATTTTATGGGCGTAAGTCTGCTGTAGGTCGTGATGTGTGCCGGCTGAGGAAGGCGTACTACGGTGCGCGTCATGAGGCTGCTGTCCAGATTGATGAAATTGTGGGCGAGACGGCCAGTGAGGCCGACAGCTCTGATTCGCTGGAGAGAGACCACGCCCACCATCACCATGACGGAGGAGGCAGCCATGACAAAGACGATGATGTGATTCGCTGCATCTGTGGCATGTACAAGGATGAGGGGCTCATGATCCAGTGTGAGAAGTGCATGGTATGTGCTCATGAGTAAGATTATGGATTTGAATCCCTAATCTCCCTGTTGAGGAGAGCTGTTTTCACCTGGTAGACTGTACAATTGGCAAGAAGTGATCAGATTTCATATCTAGAGACCTGAATATTAAAGAGGCTTGGAAATAGTCTTTTGTTACAAAAAGCAACCATCTAGAACACCATACCAACTGCATTGCAACATCCTACATACCAGGGGCGTTTCCTCCGAGGAGGCAAGGGTGGCAGTGTTTCTTCTCCTCAAAAAAGTGGATGAGAAAATAATCGATATTACAAAAATAAAACAATGCAAATATGACGACATATGACATTAAATGTCTAAAAGTCACTCGTTTTTATAAAGTAACACTGTCCAACAGCGACACCCGCAGGTAAAGTTAGAGCGGAGGCTTGCCTCCCTTCGGTCCATAGACTTACAACAGAAACCCCTAAGCGTGCTGTGACTTTTCTGGAGGCTCATTGAGTTGAATGGGGGAAAGTCATGTGAGAGGAGGCAATGCCTCCGTCGCGCTATAATTGGATATGATTGGTTATGATTGGATGTGATTGGTTTGTGTGATAAATCCCGCCTCTTGTTTTCGTGCGAGCTCTCAGCCTTAATGAAGAAAATGATGGCGTTATTGACTATTTATAAAGTAAGTAAACAACTCTCCTGCTTAGATATCACTGCTTTGTGTCACATCAAAATGAAACTTGAAATGACTTGAAAACATGATGACTGTGTCGGTTGTTAGTGTGCATTTAGCTTGATGAAATGAAAGATGTATCTTCGTGTCTATGGCAGTGTTTAGAGGGCTTTTATGATGATGACCCGAAAATAAGTTGACTATTAAAAAGAACAGCTGAACATCAGTTCACAAATAAAAAAAACAGAGTGTCTATTTACAAGTGCAAATAGCCCGCCTTGTTGGCAGAGGCTATTTAAACTAATCAATGTGTGATTACAAAGCAATACAAAGCTAAGTTAATAACAGCTCAGGGCGCGATGGTAAAGTTGTGTAGCGAAGTCGTTTTTGACACGATGAACGCAGGGCTCGAATCGCTGTTGCCAAACTTTTTTTTTTTCTCACTTTTTCAAATCCAGATCATCACATCGGTGTTGTATTATTGCATACTCTTTTTATAATGTACTATAATACTGAGGTTCAGATAATTGCCACTATCTGCAATATGTAGTATAAATAGCAGAAAATCCTGCAAGGTGTAAATAGAATCTATAGCTATTTCCACAGTGTAAACATTAAGTGTAACAAGGACATGAATTATATATATATATACACATACTGTATATACACACAGTATATATAACTGCCTCCTCATTAAAACACCACGCACTGCCAGTGCTACATACCATTTGGAAAACCTTAGCAACACCCTGGCAAGAACCAACAGCTTTTTACCTACATAGCAACTAGGGCTGAACGATTTTGGAAAATAATATAATTGCGATTTTTTTACCAATATTGCGATTGCGATTTAATATGCAATTATTTTTTTAAAGCTCTTTATGTTCTGTACTATTCAACAAAGACAAGCTATAAATCAAATAAATTGTATAGTATGACCAACACAATATAAGTGATTAAACATTAAATGTTCTTTTTGTAGGCAGGACCTTAGTTACGGGGATGAATTAGGGGAGCATGAATTGATATGAATGTATTTTTAGTACCAAATTAATCACAGTTCATTGATGATTGTTGAACCTTTATTTCGAACTAATAATCGTTAATAAACTGGTGTAAACATTTAATATGAAAGTAGTAACAATCACACAAATAAAAGTAGATTGCAGAAATATTAAAAACAAATCTGTGATTTACCACACTTCCTTGTAATAACATGAACCCCAAAAAAAACACCCAAAAAATAAACATGTGGACTCACTTTTTAAACACTGTCTGTTAACTTTCGACCAGTGGTTCTCAAACTTTTTTGGCCGCGCCCCCCTTTAAACCTATAAAAAAATCTGCCCCCCACGTTACCCGCAATCCCCCTTCCCAGAACCCTTCTTCTCTACCAAATAATTTCACTAAACTTTATGAAAAATTAATGCTTTTTTAATTAAAAAACTACAGGGAAAAAAAACACCTGCATCACTTGAAAAATTGAAAAATCGATGTAGATGGATTATTTATTTATTTATTTTTGTGGGTTTCATGCTGTCCGCTAAGGCATAGGACACACACAGGCTTTCCTCCTCACCAAAGACATTAAACACCGTTACAAGTAGAACAGTTATAATAGTGACGATTGTGTAACTGGATGCCGACGCGACATAACATGAGCCGTTGTTCTATTTATGACGTACTGACATAAAGTTAAAATGATTTGCAACGGTTGCTTTGTTGGGTCCAGTGTAAAGCTGTTACGGCGGGATGCGACAACTGTAACGTCTCGTATAGACACGGTGAGTGAAGCCGAGAACAAGATATGCCTCGTCATATTTTCAGCAATTAGCTTTTAAATGACCAGCACCTGCCAGGATCTGTGCGACTTCATCTATCGCTTTTGTCTTCGCTTTCACAAACCGATCCATCACCCATTCTAAGTTACGTCATTTGGCTGTTTACTTATTTCTTTTCTTTTTCTGCTGATAGCCCGCGCTCGACTTGAAACAGCGCTGCTTAGACCGATGGGCGTGTGTCATCAAAGTACTGCGAGAGCTCTAAGAGAGAGCGCGGACATCTCCTTATGCTTTTCTCGCGTACTTTGATGTCATACACCGATCTGATCTTCAATTCGAACACCCCTCTTTACTCTTGCGTGTCACGGGCCCGTGGTAACGCCAGCCTATGCGATTAAATAATCGCGTTATTTATATAGCGATATTATCGCAAATCAATTAATCGTTCAGCCCTACTAAGAAACACCATAAATACCACTCAGAACACCCTGCAACCCCTGCGCAACCAAAAAAAACGTTCAACATGCCTACTATTAACTGCATAGCAACACCCTAAATACCACTCAGAACACCTTAGCAACACCCTCAAACTGCATAGCAACACCTTAAATACCATTTAGAACACCTTCACAACACCCTGGCAACCAAAAACATCAACAGCCTACTAACTGCATAGCAACACCCTAAATAACACTCAGAACACCTTAGCAACATCATTGCAACCACCTACGACACCCTTAATACCATTCAGAACACCTTAGCAACGCTGGCGACCAGCTACAACAACCTAGCTTTACTGCAGCAAATTTTCCACAGACCAACAACACTTGTATTTTCTTTAGAAAATGTGAAAAGCTCCATATCTTTTTAAATCTGTAGTCTACAGGTATTTTACGAAGACAGGCAGACAATATTTTTTCTATTAGGCAAGATATGCTAATATTAATTTTAGTTTATTATTATTTCTATACTATTATAGGATGCATTAATATTTTGACTTGGCGTTTGTTTTTATATTTTCAGTTTAGTTTACGTTTTAGTGAGTTTGCTTTGTGCTTTTATCATTTTTATTTATTTTTTTCTTTAATATTTCTAAATAGCTTTATTACATTTCTTATTATTATTATTTTTTAGTAATTTTAGTACGTCAACCTGAACTTATTTACATCAGTTTATGTGCTTTTATAATTTTTCTTTTTTTTTTCTTTAATATTTCTAAATGGGTTTATTCAAAAAAAAAAATGTATATACAGGTGCATCTCAATAAAATAGAATGTCACGGAAAAGTTCATTTATTTCAGTAATTAAACTAAAATTAAAACTCGTGCATTAAATAAATTCAATACACACAGACCGAAATAGTTTAAGTGTTTGGTTCTTTTAATTGCGATGATTTTGTCTCACATTTAACAAAAAACCACCAATTCACCAATCTCAACAAATTAGAATACTTCATAAAACCAATAAAAAAACAATTTTTTGTGAATTGTTGGCCTTCTGGAAAGCATGTTCATTTACTGTACATGTACTCAATACTGGGTAGGGGCTCATTTTGCATGAATAGGCATCAGTGCGGGTGGCAGGCGAGCCAATCAGCCTGTGCACTGCTGGGGGGTATGGAAGCACAGGTTGCTTTGATAACGGCCTTCAGGTCATCTGCATTGTTGGGTCTGGTGTCTCTCATCTTCCTCTTGACAATACGTTCAGGTCTGGTGAGTTTGCAGGCCAATCAAGCACACCAACACCATGGTCATTTAACCAACTTTTTTTGCTTTTGGCAGTGTGGGCAGGTGCCACGTCCTGCTGGAAAATGAAATCAGCATATCAAAAAGCTGGTCAGCAGAAGGAAGATTGAAGTGCTCTAAAATGTCCTGGTAGATGGCTGCGTTGTTGACTGTGGACTTCAGAAAACAGTGGAAAACAATTCACTAAAAATGTTTTTTTTATTGGTCTTATGAAGTATTCTAATTTGTTGAGATAGTGAATTGGTGGGTTTTTATTAAATGAGAGCCAAAATCATCACAATTAAAAGAACCAAAGACCTTAAACTACTTCAGTCTGTGTACATAAAATTTGTTTAATACACGAGTTTCACAATTTAAGTTGAATTACTGAAATAAATGAACTTTTCCATGACATTCTAATTTATTGAGATGCACCTGTAGTTTTAGTAATTTTAGTACGTCAACCTGAACTTATTTACATCAGTTTACATTGCAACATTTCTAATGTTGAAGTTTGTTTTTCATCTAATATTTATAGTTAATTATTCATGTTGTTCATGTAATATGTTGTGTATTGATTTTAAACCATGTGCAATTGGGGGAAGTATAGGTAATCTATTTCTCGGTTTCTGTCGGTCAGGTGTGGCAGCACTGTGATTGTATGCGTTTGGAGGCGGATGTGGAGCATTATCTCTGTGAGCTGTGTGACCCTCGTCCAGTGGACAGGGTATGTGACCTTTCAGTCTGTGTAACTTTACAATTATTTCTTCCTCTCTGACTGTGTTTAGCCCGGCCATATGGTCTTTTATCACAACATTTTAAAGGTCACCCCAGGATTAAGATCTCCTCTGTCATTCAGGAAGTTTGGAACTCTTGAAAGCTGTGTATGTGTGTGTGTGGGTGTGTGTGTGTGTGTGTGTGTGTTTGTCTTTTATGCATTTCCTGTCATGTTTCAACAGGAGGTCCCAATGGTGCCCCAACCCAGCTATGCCCAGTCAGGATCCATCTATTATATATGCCTGCTTCGTGATGACTTACTATTGCATCAGGGTACGTGCATGTTTGTGAAATGAAATCTGCACTACTGTTCAAAGGTTTTGGGTCAAATTTTTTTTTTTTTTTAAGAAATTAACACTTTTATTCAGCAGGCACGCATTAAATAGATAAGAAATACATTTATAATATTACAATTTCTGTTTTTGAGCATTCTGTTCATCAAAGAATCCACAAATTCCACAATATTACTGTTTTTACTGTGTTTTTGATCAAATAAATGCAGCCTCGGTGAGCATGAGACATTTTTCAAAAAACTTAGACTCCAGCTGTAGTGTATATTGTAATATTTTGGTTCAAATGGTTTCCAGATTGGCCGGCATATTTAAGTTTATTTATGTTTGCATGTGGTTGTTGCAGGTGACTGTGTGTACCTCATGAGAGACAGCAGATGCACAACAGAAGGTCAGCCAGTGCGTCAGTCATACCGCCTCCTGTCTCATATCAACAGAGACAAACTGGACATCTTCCGTATCGAGAAACTCTGGAAAAATGAAAAGTGAGGATCACCACACTCCCAATTTTTTAAATGCTTCCTTATTCAATTCTTTATCTAAACTCTTAATTCAAAATTAAGCATTGACATCCTTGTTGACCCTGGAAAAACATTCCTATCATTCAAACAGATTATAGCGTAAAGGTTAGGGTTACGCTAAGGCTTGAACAAAGTTCTTATCCTCCTGTCAATAGCTTCTGGTTGTAGATGTAGGATTGTTTATAAAGGAATATGTCTTGCTTGACTAAATCGTCATTGTCAATGCTTGTTCTGTTAATCAACAGAAGCATGGACCTTAGATTTGTTCTTGACTCTCTTTTTCTCTCTTTAGAGGTGAGAGGTTTGCCTTTGGTCATCACTACTTCCGTCCCCACGAGACGCACCACTCTCCTTCCCGTCGCTTCTATCATAACGAGTTGTTCCGAGTGCCTCTCTATGAGATCATACCACTGGAGGCGGTGGTGGGAACGTGCTGTGTATTGGACCTGTATACTTACTGCAAGGGTGAGACGTTCACACATACAACAGTTTTACATAAACAAATCAACAGTGAGATTCAAGAAATGTACTGAACCAGATGTTACTTGCTGAAAACCCCATACACTTTGCATGCTAATGCCTGCTGCTTTTGCTAATGGATTCAGGTCGTCCAAAAGGGGTAAAGGAACAGGACGTTTACATCTGTGACTACCGGCTGGATAAATCGGCACACCTGTTCTACAAGATCCACCGCAACCGGTACCCAGTGTGCACCAAGCCCTATGCGTTCAACCACTTCCCCAAGAGACTGACGCCGAAGAGGGATTTCTCAGTGAGTAATTGTATAAGCTGTGAATCTCACAAAACTGATAGAGAAGTGAACAAAAATAAGAAGGATTTTTAGAACCATTAAGATTTTTTGTATAATCAAATATTTTAATTCTTTATATTTTATGTAGACCTAAATATTATATTTTTGGTAATCTTAATATTTTATTATTTAATATGGTATTATGTAACAAAATAAATGTTTGGTCTTTAATGGGCAATTTTAATATTAATATAAAGGTGGTACAGTATATCACAAAATGTTGTCTTGGAGGGTCAAATTTGCCCTAGCCGTTTCTTTTCTGAGATTCACCCACAACAAATTATTGACAATAATATATATATTTTTTTTGTATTCATATTTTACATTACTTGGGAAATTATGCTATTAATATTAATAATTATTATTCATATGAACTCTTTTGTTACTTTGTTTTTAAAGTTTGATATATTACATTACAGATGTTTTTTTTTACCTAGACATTTCTTTGTGAGTTTCAGCTAATAATTTATTTTATTCATATTTTTACAGATTTAAATGGGAAATAATTTATTAAAATTTATTGATATTAATAGTTGTTACTTTGCGTTTTAATATTACTATTCTAATTACTGTATATGTGTGTGTGTGCGAGTGTGTACAATTATTTTTTTATTAATTTTCTTTTTAAGGTTGACATTTTAATTGGACATTCCTTTTTGGGAGTCACCCATAAATTATAGCCCATCATTTTTTTATTGTATTCATATTTTGACAGTTTTAGATGGGATGGGAAGTGGCGTTATCGACTGTCTGTAAATCTGATTAAATTAAGTCTGCTTTTTTCACTGTTGACGCATAACTAATTAACTCATGCTAGTTGCTTCCACTTACTTTTAAAAAATGTTATCTCTGACTACAGCCTCACTATGTGCCGGATAACTACAAGAGGAATGGCGGCCGCTCTGCCTGGAAGAGTGAGCGGCCCAAAGGTGCATCAACGTGTGATCAAGAGCCCTCCCCCAGCGCATCATGTGATCGGCTGACTGCTGGCTTCTCGAGAGATGGGGACGAGGACGGAGGGAGAGGAGCAGAGGGAGAGATGGAGACCACGCAGGAGGACTCCAGCGCCCCTGTATCCCAGCTATCCACATCACAGGAAAGGAGGACAGGTGGGGAGGAAGAAGACATGGCCGAAGAAGAGGAGGGTGGAGAGAGGGTAGAGAGGAGAGAGACGGATGAGGGCTCCCGAGAGAAGGGAGGAGGAGGGCGGGATGCATTGGACGCCCCATGCTTATCCTCACTCTCCTCTTTACCTCTTCATCCATCAATCCTGGGAAGAAGGGAAGCACAGAGAGAGCGACTGAACAAGATTCTGCTCGACCTGCTGCACCGGGCGCCCAGCAAGAATGGTAAGAGAAAAAAAATATTTAACCAAAAGGCTTTAGTAATATTACATTCCTTCCAACCTAATTAAATTCCTTAAATTAAATAATGTAAAAGCCTCTTTATTGTTGCCTTTATTTTGGGCGTTCAATAACCTAATATTTCTTCTTTGTTGCTCCAAGCACAAATACTGAATGATCTTTTGAAATGGGAAGATTTCTTTGAAAAGGACTTAAAAGAATAACTTAAAGTTTCTCAAATGATTCACTGGAATATTGAAATTCATTGAATTCATTCATCAAAAATTCACTGAAATATTTAATGCAAACTGTATTAAATTATATCACAGAATTTATTCATTTTTTTTTTCATTCTGATTTTTGTAGGGGTAAAAATGTGACCTGGACATTTCTTTCTGTTACCCATAAATGTTAATATGGTCAGTAATTTGTTATTTTATTTGTAATTTACAATTTAGATCATATTAATGTATTACATCACATTAATATTCTTATGATATTACGTTTAAATTACTTTAATAATATTAACAGTATTATTATTTTGTGTTTTAAAGTTTAATATAACTACATATAGTGCACTACAAAATATTATGTTGTCTTATTTTTTTCGTTACTTTTTTAATTTACGGTTGAAATTGAAGGACATGTTGGTAGACACCCTAAATGTTACCAGAGCAGTCATTTGTTGTCATATATATATATATAGATATACAGACTTATACTTTTAATAAATTTTTGATTTTTCAGTTTAGATGGGAATATTATTAAGGTTTAATGTAATTATTAGAATAGGTTCTAATATATTACTTAATATTTTAATATTTAACCAGTTTTGTTTTGATAAATTAAAAAAAACTGTTCATAAATAACTGATTCTTAGAACTTATTTTATATACATAAAAAAAACAAAACACCATGTGTATACATAATCTGCTCTTGTAGCCCCACACTACTACAAATCTAATGTAGCCTCTAGTTTGATGAAAACCAATGTCTTTATCTCTCTCTTACAGCGATAGATGTGACGTATCTTCTGGAGGAAGGCTCTGGTCGCCGCCTCCGCAGACGGACACTTGGATTGAGCGAATTTATTTGCAGGAAGTAATGCTGACAACACTCTGCCGAGCACGCCTGCAGAGCAGCAAGAGAATAATGAAAATGGAGGAGCAGAGGTGGACTACACCTGGCAACAAGGGGGAAAGCAGCGGTGAAAGACGACACGTTCATATTTATATCTTGCAGCTTCTTTTTCTAAAGGAGCTACAAGAGAGACCAGCCAGAGCTTCGTGCACTAAGGACATGCAATTTGCTGCAAGTCATCAACCTTGATGCATTTAAAAAGTACAAGTGTCAGACATAGGAAAGTTTAAACTGAAGAAAAAAGGCGACGCTTTGAAATTATAACCGAATTATTACAGATGAACTATGACTTCACTGGTCAAATGTGTCCTATGACTAAGTGGTACTATATTTGGCCTTCGTTTCAGGTGCAAATGGAAAAATGGGAGTCCGGCGCCACCTTATGGTCGACAATGGGAATGACTTGAGTACAGCCAAGAAAGAAAATGAGGCAAAAAAAAAGAATTAGAAGCATCATAGGAGGTGCAGTGTAGCGCACACACTGCCCATAGACTGAGAAAAAGAGAGAAAGTAGAGACCTGAGAAAGAACGTTGGCTAACTGCACTTTT
Source organism: Sinocyclocheilus anophthalmus (assembly GCA_018155175.1). Classification (NCBI taxonomy): domain Eukaryota; kingdom Metazoa; phylum Chordata; class Actinopteri; order Cypriniformes; family Cyprinidae; genus Sinocyclocheilus; species Sinocyclocheilus anophthalmus. The sequence goes on from JADLZN010000237.1 coordinate 508,979, forward strand.
AACAACAACAAGGACATCATTCGCTCCCGGAGATGTGCGGATAAGACACACTAACACTCACGCAGTATTGATCAATGCTGTATGGTAAAGCAAAACATAAGTATGTTACCTTCTTTTTCTGTTTGTTTTTTGTTATACTCTAATTACATTAGGAATGGAGCACGAGGGGGGTATCCATATCTGTGAGCTCGGGACTTCGGGACTGGGCTGGAATGTTTCGCTTCTGTTATTGTGGCCATTGTGATTGGTTAGAATGGCTGCCAGCCCCGCCCCTTTTTAAAAAGTATTTAATTCACCAGCTCAAAAAAACAACAAAAAACTAAATCTAGCTGTGGAGGTGCGCTGGCTTTATATAACGCCTTAGAATGCCGTTATCTTGAGCGTTTTTTTTGTTTATGGTAGTGTGTGAGATTCTTTACGGTGTTTGTGTGTGTGTGTGTGTGTGTGTGTGCGTGTGTGAGAGCCCATTCTAATAATATAAATACGAAAGAGGAAACAACTAAGGGCTTGACAGCAGTTAATAAACAAGTTAAATTCACAAGAACTTATTGTATCATGTGATGTCATATTTTTTGTGAGTGGCTTGTAGGGCAGGTGGGATGGGGCCGGGTCCAGGTTTTAGTGTTGTTGTTTTCTTTTATTGTTTTTAATGGCCTTTAATGTTTGCCATGGAGAATGTTTATAAACAAAATCATGATGAGAGTTTTGCTCTTAATGCATCAGCTATGACAGATAAGTATTTCAAACCCCTTGGATGGACCGACAAGAAAATACAAAAAAAACAATGAAAACTGACAAACGAAAGGAAAATTGTATAGTGCCAAGTTATGTATATAAACAGACGGCAAAATGTGAGAAATGTCTCCAAAAGCAATATCTTGATAATGGATTTTGTGTATTGTATTGTACAGGATTCAGCCCTATATGTATTATTATTATTACGATTCTTATGATTATTATGCGATTTGTATTGACAGAACTGTCAGATTTAACATTACGAGATGTGGACGAGAAAGCGGCAGATATTATGATTAATAATCGCAACAAATTTCCTGCGCAAGCGACAAACCGTCTGAAAGTTTGTTCCTCAGAAACATGAATTGAGCTCAGTGCGAGAGGGAGGATTGTCTGATGGACTTTGTCGCAGTGACCCCACACCTGGCACCCGTCACTGTAATAATTAATATTAACATTATTATAATTATTATTATTAATTTTGAGGAGAAAAAGATATATTGTTCCTCGTTTTTTGCTGCAAAGTGTTGAACACTAAAAAAACAAGCCAACATAAAAATGTAAAATGATATTTTGGCAGAAAAAAAGAAGCTGTCAACCCAATATCATGTTCTTAATCTCCTTTTTTCATTATTTTTTTCTTCAAATGAGAATTGGACATTGTTCTGTTTTTTTGTGATAGTCATAAATATAATGCTTGTATTTCTTGTATTTGTGTGTTTTTGTGTGATTTGTTTAGTTATTTTTAGACAATCACAGAATAAGATGCAAGCATTGTATATGGACAGACTGGCAGGCATTTTGTGATGTTGTGTACGGTTTGTCGAAACTTCTTCCACTCTGGTTCAAAGTTTGTAATTATAAAGTCATGAAAAATGCTGTTGGGTTTTTACTTTTTTGTTTTATATTCTATTTGTTTTGTTTGTTTGTTTGTTTTTTAATAAAAAGCACTACATTATTGTGAATATACTTGCCTGTTGCTCATACATTTAGCAGAGTCTGTGAAACAGTTCTTTACTAGGTCATAACCGTTATTACTCCAGGTATACAGACAACTCACATTTTAACTGTATGGACAGTCATTACATCTTCAAATAAAGTGAATTTTAACTATTGCGTAGCACATTGATATTGTGTACCATCATTTGAACTAACAAATACATATAATAAAAACACTTAGTATATAAATCCATTGTTTAATGCTCTCTAATTAATGCCACACATAACTGATGTTTGCAACCTATAGCCTATATTGGACTCTGGGACGGGTGCCCTGGGCAGTGTCGTCAAAATATAGTCTGAAAACATTTATCTGCCCCCATTTCATTTGAAATAAAAACGGGCAACATTTTTGCTTTGAAATTAATCCAAGATTATCAAAAAAAGTTATGCTGCCAGTCCATTTTACTCAGTCATGCTCCTAATTTTACAACAAAAAGTTTTGACGTGATATTAGAGCTGGCAGGGGTGTGTGGCGTTGGGAGATGGGGTACTGACAGAAGAAATATATTAATTTGAAGAAAAATAACAAAACAGGTGTGGGTATTTATGAAAATATTTATTAAATCGTTACTCTAATTCATCTTACAGCTTATAAAACTACACCTCCAGAAAAATAGTTCCTGCAGTTAATACAGGTGCATCTTACAGAATAAAGGAGGATTGTAGAAATTGCGTCGTGGAAGAAGGTAGATGGATTATTTCAGTAATTCAACTCAAAATGTGAAAACTCGTGTAGTACAATAAATTCAATGCACACAGACTGAAGTAGTTTTAAGTCTTTGGTTATTTTAATTTGGATGATTTTGGCTAAAGTTTAACAAAAACCCACCAATTTACTATCTCAACAAATTAGGATACTTCATAAGACCAATATAAAAAACATTTTTAGAGAATTGTTGGCTTTCTGGAAATTATGTTCATTTACTGTACATGTACTCAATACTAAGTAGGGGCTCCTTTTGCTTTAATTAACTGCCTCAATTCGGCGTGGCATGGAAATTATCAGTTTGTGGCACTGCTGAGGTGGCATGGAAGCCCAGGTTGCTTTGATAGCGGCCTTCAAGTCATCTGCATTGTTGGGTCTGGTGTCTCTAAGATTCTAGGGGGGTCAGGTCAGGCGAGGTCAGGCAAGTTTGTAGGCCAATCAAGCACAGTAACACCATGGTCATTGAACCAGTTTTGGTACCTTTGGCAGTGTGGGCAGAGGCCAAGTCCTGCTGGAAAATGAAATCGGCATCTTCAAAAAGCTGGTCAGCAGACGGAAGCATGAAGTGCTCCAAAATTTCATGGTAGATGGCTTGAGTTGACCTGTGACTTCAGAGAAAAACACACGGTGGACCAAAGTCTCTTTTTAGATGTGAAATGTAAATTTTGCATTAATTTGGAAAATCAAGGTCCAGAGTCGGAGGCGAGTGGAGAGGCACGAAAACCATGTTTGCTTGAAGGTCCAGTGTGAAGTTTCCACGGTCAGTGATGATTTGGGCTGCCATGTCATCTGCTGGTGTTGGTCCACTGTGTTTTCTGAAGTCCACAGTCAACGCAGCCATCTACCAGGAAATTTTAGAGCACTTCATGTTTCCTTCTGCTGACAAGCTTTATGAAGATCCTGATTTGCCTGACCTGAACCCCCCATAGAGAATCTATGGGGTATTCTCAAAAGAGGAAAATGAGAAACAAGAGACCAAAAAATGCAGATGACCTGAAGGCCGCTATCAAAGCAACCTGGGCTTCCATAACACCTGAGCAGTGCCACATGCTGATTGTCTCCATGCCACGCCGCACTGATGCAGTAATTCATGCAAAAGGAGGCCCAACCAAGTATTGAATACATGTACAGTAAATGAACATAATTTCCAGAAGGCCAACAATTCACTAAAAAAAATTTTTTTTATTGGTCTTATGAAGTATTCTAATTTGTTGAGATAGTGAATGGTGGGTTTTTGTTAAATGTGAGACAAAATCATCACAATTAAAAGAACCAAAGACTTAAACTACTTCAGTCTGTGTGCACTGAATTTAATACACCAGTTTCACAATTTGAGTTGAATTACTGAAAAAAATGAACTTTTCCATGACATTCTAATTTATGCACCTGTATATAGTATACAAATGAATATTTTTTATTTTATTTTCTGCGTGGACAGAGGTAACGATGCAAAGATGGAGTTGAAATCTTTTTTAAACCACCTGCGGTTCGGTAGTTATTACTGTAATTCAAGTAAGTTTGTCCATTTTTTTTTAGTTATTTGACATTATTTTTGTTGTATCTAGTACTGGTGACCGTTTTTGAGTGTCAGGCAAGATGGTCATTTTTCTGTTTGGCGCCATCCGCTAGGTGACGCCAGCGCGAGCTGTTGGCATAGCAACGAAACAACCTGCGCTGACAACAAGCTGAAAAAAAGTTACTTCACTATATATTGTTATAATTATTAATACATTATAGAAGTATTTAGTTTTGTTTTGGGATTAACCACTGTTGTAATTTTCCGGCTTTAAAATTAAAAGATGAAAAACGAGGATTGGAAAAATCCTCCAAGGAGAAACGGGGACAAGACGGATTCTGTGACATGACGAAGAACACACCTTAAAAACCGCCGGTATGTGGACTGTAAAAGACAGATAGACAGACGAGGATTCGGCTATGTGTCTTACAATAACCAAATATATGCCATGTCCAAGGACAGGCTGTTTGTTGGGTTAAAAATGCTCCCGTGTGATAGTCCTAACAGCACATTAAAGTCAAAGAATGTCAGTGTGTTTTGTTATCGCGCACACTAGATGAGTACCAGTGTTAGGAAATCGGGAGCAGATGGACTCACAAACGGGGTAACTCATGGGTGTGAAAGACACTCCCTTCTGTGAAGTAAAGCAGTCATGTCATCATCTACAATCGAGGGAGTTATGGGTAAATACGGTTGTCAGTGATGGACGTGAACGGTTTTTACGTCGTTACTGTAACTTAAGTCCTGTTTTTCAAGTCTCTGTTACTTTACTGAGTAGTTTATTGCGTAAAATTTTACTTTACTTCACTACATTCCAAAGCATAAAATCATACTTTTAACTTCACTACATTTCATAAAACATATCGTTATAATATATCACGTGCTCCGACACGCAGAAGCAGTGTCTGATTCAAGAACGAACTGATTCTTTAACCTTTTAAATCGGTTCGTAAATCGCACCAAACGATTAATTCACGAATCAGAATGAACCGATTGCAGCTGTCCTCGAGTCGACAACTCACTGATTCAAAATGAACGGTTTAGTGCGAGTCTCCAGTGAACTGAACTCACAAATAAGGCCCTGGCCCAAATGGAAACATACCCGGCTTTGTTCAATATACCCACACATGCCAGTCTTTGCACTTGACAACTTGATACTGTAAATGACGTATTTCCTGTTTTGGCCGAAGTCTCAAGTGGGTGTGAAGACACACGGGGTGGTCAAACTTGTTCAGTACTGATGGGCCACAATTGTAGTGTTGTAAAAGTAAAGTATTTAAATTAGCTTTATTTTAATTTTAATTTTTAAATACTTTGAATTTTCAAAGTCAACTTCTAAATGTTGTTCGTAGTCCCTAGAAACATGGACAATTTTAAATTGTGGTGCTTATAATAAGTGATTAAAATGTGCAGGTGCAAATTGTTGTACAAAATAGATATCACCAACTCCTCATATTTGCACAATTAAAACGTAAAAAAAAAAAAAACCAGTGTTTTTCTACCAAATTTATGTAAGATCTAATATTATTAATATTTAACTTGCATTGGAAAGGTTTCCATGACCTCTCGCGAGATCTTGGCAAAAAGTCTCACGATTTATCTCCAGAACATGATGCATGATGGGAACCACTAAGCCTGGAATAGACCTCCGGAGCGGTATTGGACATAGTGTGGATTTAGTGTGCTTTAAGGGCACTGCACTCTGGCGTTTTTAAGACCTGGGACAGTCTTGCGCACTTACTTCCTGTCGCGCGCACACGCTCTCAAGAAGTGGCCAAGACCGCAAGTGTGGGTATTTGACAAGGTGCCTTGAACCTACACCGTAGCTACGCATAGACACACACCCATACGCCGTAGCCTGACGTACACCTCTCCAAAAATCTAACAGCGCGCCAATTCTACGCAGATCACAAGCGCTGTGATTGGTCTGCAAGAACACCTCCCTCCATATGTACTTGATGGATTTCGTCGTGGTGTGTGTTTAGGTTGCACTTTAATATACTTTAATGTTACACCTTCTTATATAAAATAAAACAAAGCAAATAACAAGTGTCTTATCATTTATTATACAACATAGCATTATTCATCAGTAGTTGTCCGCAACAAAAAATGTTGATCTGCCGTGGTACAAGTCCTTGTGCAGACTGAAAGAATGCAATCATCTCCTGTTCCGTTGTTGTCTCCTTTTTGTAGTTTTAAAATGCGGTGATTTACTGATTTGATAGTGACGAGCCGCTTCTTCCTTGGCTTTTGCCGTGGTACTGCGGGTTACACCAGCAACAATGCCCGTGGACACTGCTGACTAGCGGTTTGCATGTGTACTGCATGTTGACGCAGACAACGACGCAGAAGTATAAATAAAAACTGACACATAGCCTACAGCGTAAAGGCTACGGCATAGGTCCGACGCAGAAGTATAAATCAGCCTTAAGCCACACTATCCGATAGCTCCGTGAGGCGCTATTATAGGTTAGCTAATCCCATCATGCACATGTTCTGGAAATAAAACGTGAGGACTTTTTGCCAAGAGCGGAGCGATCTGAGGCTCACGGAAACCTTTCCAAGTACAGTTACAAGTATTAATAATAATAAGATAGTACAGATAATTTGGTCGGTTTGTTTAAAACACAAAGTGGAACTTTTATTGCTGCCCAGATTAGTATATTTATTTTGTACAACATTTGCAATTGCTTTTTATCACTTAATTAAATTGTGTCATCTATAGGGACTACTGAACAGACATTTTTAAAACCATTTTTACAACACTATAAGTGTGTTCCATCAGGTAATGAAAAGTTGTACACACAATTGTGGTCTTCATGCTCACTTGAACACCTGGACCAAATACAGGAAATAAGTCATATAAGTAGCAAAGTGGTATAAGGCAAAAGACACAAGCGTGTGTATTTGGACAAGGCATGCAGGTGCACTCATGTGCATGTCCGTTAAGTCCACGAGACCGTAGGGTGCCCCATTCGTAATTTTAGCTTTCAGAAGGGTGCTTGCGAGCGCCCCCTTTGTGGCCATTATGCACCCTCGATCCGTACTTCTGCAGAGCCCACACTGGGGCGAGCTCCGCAGCAGACTTCTACCCGACAGTCAAAGCGGCATTACGTCACGAAAATGAGGACTCGGAGGAAGACCGTGAGGGTTTAGGGTGCCATTTGGGACAGGGCCTAAGAACCGGGAGATCTTGTGAGCGCGCCTGTGCGACTGATGCTGCTAAAAGTAAGTTACTAATGTTCTGAATTTTAGGATTTATTATAGTTAATGAAAATCATATTTAGGTTACAACTGTCAGTTGTTTGTGAACTACATCTGCTTTAAAAGGGCGAGCTGTTTAAGCCCACTGTATGAAATGCTTGAATGCAGACACCTTCAAATCAGTGTCTCGATGTTTAGGAAAAAACCGAAACATGAAAATAACACAGGATTATATCAAATAAACTCCTGCACATTCATCCGCTTGCCTAGCATTTAGCCTATGTGACGCCTGTGTTATATAGTTTATCAAACAGTTATAAATGTTTATATTGTTTGGATACGACTAGCGAGTAGACAGTATAATGTTTATTCAGAACCTATACTGAAAATAAGTAAATATTGCTAGCTGATCTGATGCTAACTGTAGCTAAAAAGCTTGTGTTGCTAAAGGAGGTAATTTTAAATATAAAGTCCAAATATTTTTAGTCAACCAACTATTTAGAATACATTTGATGGAAAAACAAATGATTTGATGTTCAGAACATGGTTACTCCAGTAATTACAAAGTGGAAGTGATGCCCATGGCCGGGCATTTGGCCAGGTGGTTTTACACCACAGAAAGGTATGAGAAGGAAAAACAATCATTATGAAAAAATATTTAATCTACTATTTTCCTTAAACATGTTTTCCTAACTTCAGGCCTTATATATGTCATATATAAGTGATGTTTGCAAAAAAAAACAAGCTTTTAAACACTGTGCTCTTACGGGTGAAAAGTCAGATGGGTCAAGATCTGTTTCTCTCAGTACCATCGCAGTTGTAAGCTATATGAACCATTATTACATCACTCTTGGCCACAGGTCCCATCATCAAGCAACAAATAAATATATCTTGATCCATTATAGTGTTGATTTTGGTGTAAAATCCCAGGTATTTTGGCGTAGGTTTATAAAAAATATGTGCCAATATAAAATTAAATAAGTAGCCTATATAAAATTGCTATATAAATCTATATATCAGTACTTTTTTACTTAAGTAGATAAAAAAATCGAGTACTTTTGTTCTTTCACTCGAGTAAAATTGAAAAAGGAGTACTTTTACTGGAGTAATATTTTATTATACGTATCTGTACTTTTACTCAAGTACTTGATTTGTGTACTTCGTCCACCACTGACTGTTGTACATAAGACGTACATTATAATGTCTACTCTACTAAAGGATTATATTTTTATATTGCCGTATGGTTTATTCTTAATACTATTTATTTGTCTCTTTTATTAAAAACTAAATTTTTTTCCTAATAAAAACCCTAACCTGGACTGAAGAGGACAATCAATTTCAGACATCCTTAGAAAGTAAAATGACAACATGGTCCTCTAAGCCTTGCCTCCGGATAGAGCTGGAGAACGAAGACCATGGCAGTGTAAAAGAAGTCAAAATATCTGGTAAGGCTGTTGCTTCTTCGTAAACAATAAGGTGTGGCTGTTCACACTCCTAAGAAATGTTTAATATCAACATGTCTTTGTTTATTATTGTTGTTATTTTTATTTTATTTTATTTAACACCTTTTTACATGCAGTGGACGGAAAAAAAATAACATTAGTGTATTACACATCACAACAGGAGGTGAGGGGGGGGGGCAAAACAAAAAACATGATGCCAGATACTCAATACAATGCACATTTTACAGATTTAAAGCTGCAGTCCATAACTTTTTTTCGGTTAGAAATGATCCGAAATCAATATTTGAACAAGTACATAACCAGCCCGGTTTCAAAACTATCGCTTTACTTTAGCCCGATTCACAACAGTTATCTTATAATAATGTTTTCTAATTTGAGTGGTATGGGTAGGTTTTCGCGGGAAATTCGAGCATGGCACTGCGTCATTACGTCACGTCTGTAAACATAAAGAAGTTGTCCCGGCTAGTAGGCTATCGCATGTGAGGATCCTGCAAGTGGCCGATCGTTTATAGCCTTTTCTCACAGCAGCCAGAATAATTAAATGTATCATTTTGATGGCGGATTGTAATCCAGAAAGGATTATGTGTTTATGAAACACATGTGAATGAAATTAAATTATATTCAAGTTATAAATGTGCTTCTGATTACAGAAAGCCTGGGATTACAAAAGATTTGTATTTTAAAGAAAACCAATTCGAAGGGAGCATAATTTGCTTTTTTGGTTAAAATAATTTCTTAATATGAAACTCGAAGAGTATGACAATTAGATTAGACTGTGCAGAAATTGAAATCTACACGCTAATACACACTATATTCACATAGTCACCAATGCTGATGTTGTTAACATTAATCATTTGAGAATAAAGTATAACAATAATAATAATTTGAACGGTTTGATGTGATATGAGCTAACCGATCTTTAGATTTAATCACCATTGGTAGCCAGATTTATGGTAATGCTTTTTTCCTCAGTTGGTCAGAACAAACGTGGCAGACTTGTTACTTGTTCCAGCTGAAAAAAAATATGGTGAAATTTTATTTTTTGGAAAATAAAGGTAATTAATATTACAATTAAAACATTGAAGAAAAATTGTATGCTTATTCCTTAAAAATAAGGTTTTAATAATTTAGTAGTAGTAGTAGCAGTCTGTTACTACATTCTACTCAACAATAGTAATATATTTCTGCCAACGCCCTCAAGTTAAACCGAACTTTTATTTCGACAGGTTGCCGTGAATACAATTACATTTCTTTGTGTGTGTGTGACATGATGATAGTTTTACTCAAATAAAACTGTCAAATGATCATGAAGTGACTCAGAGGGAGTCAGAGCAGTTCTGGAGATATTGTTCATGTATTTATGTCCTCATTAGTGAGGACGGCAGAGGGTTAATATCCACCGGGAAGCGTACTGTGAGCGTTTCAGTACGAAGTACTACACCAAAAACGCTCGTCTCGCCACATCAGTAACACAGAGACACGCAGAAGTCATATTAAATATGAAGCGTAGGGAGCTTACTTGTGTGGTGGTGTGAGTGTGTGTGTGTGTGTGCGCGCGCATCGGGCGGAACTCCGCTGTGCGTGACACAGAGAGCGCGACCATAACGTAGAGACAGAAATTAGTGAATTAAATAAGATAAATAACATAAGGCTATTTAGTTAGTTTAATGAAAGAACAATGTATAGCATGTTCTATAAGAAAGGGTAATTTAAATGAACTTTGTTGTGTCGGCGCATAGAGGAAATAGTAACGGAAGAAAATTAACTTGATTATTATAAAATTAACTTTAGGGGGCGGGCCGACCCCCTAAAATAATGGCAGGGGAAACACCGATTCTAATAATAAATTTAACCTATGGTTAATATTTAATGACTGCTTAGTTTTCCAAATGTTGGAGAGCGGGGGGGGGGGGGGGGGGGGGGGGGGGGGGGGGGGGGGGGGGGGGGGGGGGGGGGGGGGGGGGGGGGGGGGGTGTTGGGTGGGGGGGGGGGGGGGGGGGGGGGGGGGGGGGGGGGGGGGGGGGGGGGGGGGGGGTGGGGGGGGGGGGGGGGGGGAAGCGTTTATTTTTTAGCTAAGTAAAAGAGCAATGTAGACTAATTTTGCATAATCTGGAGCAACATCAGTCTCCGAAAATAATCCTAACAAACAAAATGAAGGAGACATTGGTAATTCAATCCCAAGTACAATATGTAATTTCTCTATAACCCCCAACCAAATTCTGCACAGGACTACAATACCATAAGGAGTGGAGGTAAGCATCTACAGTACCGAGATTACATTGGACACAGACGGGTGAATTCATGAAACCTATTTTATGTTTTCTGTATTGTGTAATATGTACTCAGTCTGTGCAAAATCTTATATTGAATAAGTTGTAAGTTAGAATTATTAATCAAAGAGAACATGTTTTTACAAATTTGTGTCCTGCACACATTAAAATCCTGGGAATGAGATATCTCTGAGAGTCCCATTTTTCAGTAGGTAGGTACATCAACGTTTACTTATCTGGCAAGCGGCCACTTGCCTGATAAGTAAACGCAATAATATTAATTTGAACGCAATATATTAATTTGACATATTTTAATTACCTCAAAATGACTCGCAGTACCCACTTGAGCGCTCCGTTATCAGTTGTAGCAGTTGTGGTTGTATCAATAACAGACCACTAGATGGCGCGATTGAAGAATCAGTTGTATTGCAGGAAGCCATGTAGAGATATAAATGAACGATGCATGGTTCTGCTCTAAGCATGCAAGTCACACGTTTGTGAAAATACTGCCGGTGCCATGTACATAAAGCAGATGATGAATATACATATGATTCACAAATACCAAAATGGTGTGTCTCTCGCATATGGGCTTTTTGCGGGTGCGCACAGAAACGGTTTATCACAGCGCGCGAGTACCGCACTGAAATCTCTTTCGCGCTTTCTCACGCTTGAATGGCTTAAAACACTTTAATGTTTAAACTGACAAGGCTTAAAACACGTGAGAATGATAAACTTTCTTCAGGAAGCAGCTCTAGCCCGATCTTTCAGATAGGTAGATAGGTGATTAGTTAAACACTGGAGCATCCTGTTAACCGCAGGTAACATTAAGCATATTGTATTCGCAGGTGAACATAAAATATCTTACATACCACTACTGGTGAATGAGCCAGTGTAATGCAAATATGTCTGAAAGGTCTGACAAATGCCAGTAGGAGGTGCCACGAGATCTCGTCACACCCCTAGTAAATAATGAATACATTCTCCTTAAAGAATAGCATAATTAGATGTAAAATTTTTGAAGGAGATAAACTTACTATCAGAAAATGATGAAGATGAGTAATTGACTCAATTTGGAGAAATAAGTTTTTTTTGTTAAAATAGAAATAGGAGAATGTATACATGGATCCATTGAAGATTTAGTTATATTTTTAATTTTCCACCAAGACTTGAGAGTAGAAGAAATTAGTTTATTTTTAAAACAATTATGTTGTTTAATCAATGTTCCAATAAAATGTATATCACTTAAATTAATTTCATTACAATCATATTGTTCCAAATCCATCCAAGCATCATTATCTGAATGAATGTGTATCCACTTAGTAAGAAATTGTAACTGATTTGCTATATAATGTAATTAATTTTTTTGCAAAATAGATAGACTAATTCTAACTTTCTTATCTTTCCAATAAAAACCAGATATAATTGAGTTTTGAATCATTTAGTTCAAAAATGGTTCAAATTGATTGGAACCATTTAGAAGAAGGCTCAAATGGAATCATTTAAAATAAATAATTAATCTGAGGGAGGATTTTCATTTTGAGAGTAAATTTTGTTAATATCGGAGAGAAATTTAAATGAACAATTTCTGAAAGATTTGAAGAAATAATTACACCCAAGTATTTAATATTACCTCTAACATTTAATGAGAGTAGGGGTTGAGATGAAGGATTCCATGAATTTACTGTAACTGGAAGTATTGTAGATTTTGTCCAATTTGGTATTATCAGAAATCTGTGAATATGATGATATATAAGGAATTAGATGAATCTCGAAGATACAACAATATATCATCTGCATACAAATTTATTTTATGTTCTATGTTGCCGATATGCCTTGAATATTTACATTTTGGCGAACTGCCAGTGGCTTTGATTACGCTGTGATATATCAATTATATTGAGAACTCTTCTTAAATTACTTGAAGAATGGCGACCTTTAATGAATCCAGTTCGATCTTTATGTATAATTGTAGGAATTGTTGATTCCAAGCGAAATGCAACAGCTTTAGAAATGATCTTAATATCAGTATTTATCAAGGATAGTGAACGATAACTTGAAGGCAAAGTTGGATCTTTATCAGGTTTCAATAATAATCTTATTAAAGCTATCTTTATTTCTCAAACCATTCTGCAAAACAATGGAGCCTTTATGTCCCAAAAATGTTTTAAACATTCTGCGGGAAACCCATCTGGCCCTGGAGCTTTATTATCATCAATGCATTATGCAACTCTGATAAAGTTAAAGGCATATCTAAATGATCAGCTTGTTTTTTTTGTTAAACTTGGAAGAATTAATTTATTTAAAAATAATTCAATATCTTTTGATTTTGGATCATTTATAGAAGAATATAATTCATGGAAAAATTTTTGGAAAACCTCATTTATTTCTTCTGGCGATTGTTTACAATTACCCACAGAATCATTAATAGTAGTAATAATTGATTTTTCTCTATTATATCTAAGTTGTTGCATCATAAATTTGACTTTCTTTAGCGTGATATTCTCAATCAAAAATTTCATTTTTTGCATTTGTTCCCATAAGCTTTGATCCGGAATTTTAGTATATATGTCTATTAATTTTTTATATTTTTCCTCTAAATTATGTCCTAAATTACTTTCTTGTTTTTTCTTATGGGATGAATATGAAAGAATTTTCCCCCTAATTACTGCTTTCCAGGTTTCCCATAATACAGATGATGAAGTATAAGGGGTATCATTATCTTTAAGAAAAATGTCCCATTCTTTCCTTATAAAAATATCAAAATCGGGATCCTCCAATAATGAAATATTAAAACGCCATACAGATGGACTTTTAATGTTAAAACTATCAACTTTTGACTGTAATGATATAGGTGCATGATCACTAATTATTATAGGATGAATTTGAACATTAATGATATTCTGAATACTAGAATTACTCAACAACAACAAAATCAATTTGTGAAAATGACTTGTGAACAGAAAAGAAAAAACAATATTACTTTGCTGTCTTGTTTTTAATTCTCGAACAGTCTCCAAGGCCCAAATCCTCCATGTATTGCTTTATTATAGCAGCCGATTGTGAATGTTCTCTATTAATCACCTTATTAGATCAATCTAAAACTGAATTTAAAACTACATTGAAATCACCACCAACCAATAAAACTGAATTACCTGATAAGGTAGAAATCTGTAAAAAAAGTAGATGAAAAAATTCAGGATCATCTTTATTGGGGCCGTATAAATTAACAATAGTAAACAGTTTATAATAAAATGTTTACTATTGTTAATTTATACGGAATTATAATATATCTACCTTCTGCATCAGTAAGTATATTATTCAACTGTTCATCAGAATGGGAGAGATGAGTTTCTTGCAGCAAACAACAGCCGAACCTAATTTCATTAAATAATTCAAAATTTTCAGTCTCTTTTTCTGCATGCGAAAACCCAGAACATTCCAAGAAACAAAATTAAGTGTGTGCATATTACATGATTAGCTTTAAATCACCATAAATTTCTTAATCATATCATAATACGAATAATTAAATATAAGAATATTATTAAATCATCTCTGAGGCTAATTAACACTGGGTTAACTACGTTCAAATTTACACTATAGCAGATTTCCCATATACAATTCCTTAAGCAAAACAGCAAAATGTTTACAAATACCAAAAAAAAAGAATTCAAACCACCAAACCACACAAAACATGGGCAATATATACGTTGATCCCACCCCCCCCCCCCCCTTTTTTTTCCTTTTTTTCTTTTTTAACTGTTGCCCTTCTAATAGCAATATTATTGCTCACACATTAATAATAAAGCTACACAAAAATCTAAGGGTCATATGATGCTGCTAAAAGAACATTATTTTGTGTGTTTGGTGTTATGAAATGTGTTTATGCGGTTAAAGGTTCAAAAAACACTTTATTTTCCATATAATGTACATTATTGTTTATCCTCTATGCCCGCCTTTCTGAAACGCTTCTATTTTTACAAAGCTCATCGTTCTTAAAAGCGAGGTGTGCTGTGATTGGCCCACTATCCAGTGCGTTGTGATTGGCCGAATACCTTAAACGTGTGACGGAAATGTTACGCCTCTACCATACTGTTGATGCCCTGGCCCTGTCCCGGCCGGAGCGACGAGACATAACATTAAAACCCATTATAAACAAGGTTTTTGTTGCATCCAGTGGGGACATAATACGGATTATAATGACTTATAACGTCTTTTTACGCGTTGCTTTGCATCGCCCCGTGTAAACATAAAACCATGTCTGCATTGTGATCATAGAAATGATAAACAACAAGTGCTACTCTACACTGCCCAAAAAACTCACGTTTGAATCGTTAGTGGCAAATTCTTTAAATATAAAAAATATACTTACAGTCAGAACAGAACAGTGTTGTAAATACCACTTAACCACTGATTTCTAGATGTGTCCTCCTTTGGAAGGACAATCAAAGTAGTTTTGCTTTCACAACAAACTGCGCACCCCAGGCCTTATGAGGCTGAGAGGCCTAGATGAGCAGAGTCCTCTTGAGTGAGCATAGGCGCGGAGCTTGAGAAACGTTGGCGCCCGCCGATTCGACGAGGAGTGTCTGGCGGGCTTGCGGCAACCACATGTGACGACTCCGGGCTGGACTCTCCTTCGTCCATGGTGAAAGCCGATACGGCGAACCACAGCGCGAAGTTGATGTATTTCCTCAGCGAACAGCACGGATCAGCTCCAGGCATTACGAATCAGATATCGTCCTCTTTTGGAAGGTCGAACAAAGTAGTTTTGCTTTCACAACAGCACCTTCACGACATGGCGGGGGTGGCATCGCGGCAACAACAATACTAGCAGCTAGAATAAAGTTAATGCTTCTTTCTTTGCGTGAACATTGGCGGCGTATGCCAATCTTTCCCACATCCTGACATAGACATGTGGGGGCGTGTTAGAACGAGCCTTTTAGTAGGCGGGGGGTTGACTTAACTTTTATAAAGAAAATCTCTTTGGATTTTGAACTTTTTCTTTGCAACTTTACAGATCTTCTTTATGCACGAAGAGCTTGTAACACTCCAAAGAGAAATAAAAAATTGAAATCGCATCATATGACCCCTTTAATTCAGCCATGGAGTTATCGAAGAATCACGATAAAGTTGTGCCTCAATTAATAGTTTATCCACACTTAAATATGCGTGTTTATTCTTCAGTCTTTGTTGTTTCAGTATTGGATAAAGCATCTTTCGGCGCTCGTTGATTTCTCTTGGGAATTTATCATTAATCTCGAAGTTTGAGCTCCTTTAAGCTCTTTTTCTTTGCTTTTTATGATCTCTTTGTGCTTAAAGTGGCAACGAGGGCTTTTGCTGGTAAATTTGCTGACCCTATGCACCCGATGGAAGGAGATCGAATCATCAGTTTCTTTGTCAAGTTTAAGCTTGATGAGTGCTTCTGGTTCATTGGAAGAAGTATTTTCAGGAATCCCAGTGAAGATCAAATTATCTCGCATACTCCTAGCTTGTATTTCAAGTAGAGTTTCATTAATTTTTCCATTTTCAGAAGTGAGAGTGTCAACTTGTTGAACTGATGTCTGCAACGATTTATTTTCTATGTGAAGTTGTTCAATTTGATCATATGCAAAATTTGTTGATAGGATGGAAGATGGATGCGGTGGTGCTTCAGGTGTTGAGCAGGATATTGCCGTCCCTTAGTAACTTACAGTGCTTACAGTAAGACTTTGAGTGTGTGTGTTGTATGTATGCTTATGGGTGTCCATGTTACAAATGAACAGTATGATATGTAAATTTCCCAGTAATGGTGATTCATTGCAGCATGTGGCGTGTGGGCCTGACGGATTACACTTTCACCTCCATGAGAAACACAGTGTCTTTGTGCTCAAATCTCAGGTAAGAACATGCAGTCAAAAGCTAGAATGACTTTATTATTTCTTGCCAGTGTTATTAAGACCGACATTCAGTGTGTTATAAACTTTTAATTAAATCTCAGAATGTTATTTAAGCCTTATCATCATATCCACTAGTGGGCTATAGGCCTGCTAGTTTATGCTTTACACCACAGACAAAAGATCTATTTGGAAAATAAATTATGGTAATTGATACTGGAAAATCTGAAGACAACATCTACCAACTTATATCTTGCTAGGAAAGTGGTTTTGGAGGGCAATCCACTCCCTGAGCAGAGTTACCACTTACTCATAGCAGAAGACAGCATGTGAGTCATTTTCAATTTTAAACATACTTGCACTGTCTGAACACACAATGGTCTTCTCAATGTAGTAAATGAAGTTCAAGAAGCAGAGTTCCAGATGTCAAAATAAGACTTTATTGGAAAAAGCAACAAAGCCGAGATGACGGTCACCGCATCTGAGTCTTTGTCTGACCCAACATCCATGGCTTACACCTTATTCTTATCATTCTTTTAAACCAAAGATTGGTAGCTCGGTCTCTGATTGGTCTTATTCCTCTAGTTTTACTAATTGTGGACTCCTGATAGTTTGAACCATTCTCCTAATACTTTTTATCTCATCCTCCCCTGGACGCAGGTGTCCTCATAGGCCATTCATCAAACTTGTTTGTGCCATCCCTGACATATTCTTGGAAGTTACCCAAAGTTCACTGGTTCACTCAAGTTCATCTGCGCTGCCCAATGGGGAGCACCTACACTTGCCCATTAGGGGGCACCTAAGACTCGCAGCCTATTTTAAGACATCCAATATTGAAACAATCATTGAAACAATCACCATATTGATTAGTATATTGATTGTAATTATTACCATACATAATATTTTTTGAGTAAAATATCACAACACATTTCCCCCTCTGAGACTTGATCAAGTCTCACTTCTAAACCCTTTACCCAGAGTGCAACACCATAAGTCCACCTCTACCTTCCATTCATCTATGAACCAATAATGGTCCCCCAACAAATGGCTTATTCATGATGTTGCACTCCGGAGGAAGTCACATTCAAACATCTCTCCTCACGGTTGACTAGAGAAGAGTAAAAGTCTCTGCCTCCCTACCTATACATTCTTGGGGGTCGATAAACAATGAATCAAAAACAATGTGTATTAAAGCATGTGCATGGAATGTCTTAGCCTTGCCCATGGTTGTCATGATTATGTAGAGGGTTAAAAAAAAACATGATGATTAGTCCATGATAAACTTCAAGTTTTCTTATCCACGTGCCATAGGAACTCCATCATTCCCCTTGATCCTGGAACCTAACTGTATTGCTGTCCATCGCTGCCAGAGAAGCTTTCAGGCAAATCTCTTTGCCCTCCAGCGCTATCTACTCCAACAACACTTGATGCTTATGTACAAATTTCTCAAAAATGGAGTGAATATAATTACAATTAATTATAATTAATTACCATTATTTATATTATCTGCCAGTAGTAACTGTTGCAGAATTAAATTGAAAATCAACCAATCTGTTCGTCCAGCGAACAAGTAATTTAAAGTAATTTTATATCAACTCTAGGAAATGTAATTTTCGTGACCACAGAAAATAACTTACTAATGCACTAGAGTACTAATGCACAGTGGTCACCAACGTGGTGCCCGTGGCACCTAGTAGCCTCAAGGATTCTCTGAGGCCGCCCACCAAGGACTGTCTATAATAGCCTAAATTAGTCGATTGGTGCGGGATAAATTATTCATATCGAGATTATGGATAAAAATATTTAATGTCACCATGAAATCAAAATTGAAAATTCGTATTTTTTAATGGAATACTGTAGTGTTTATTTTAAATAATTTATCCGTGCACTTCATTAGTTTTTTTAAAATTCATGTGCCCTTGTAATCATTAATCAAAAACGTTAACCTCATCTCCCCCTCAGAACGACTCATCTTCTCTTCCAGTCACGAGCTATGGCGCAAGGGCGGAGCTAATGACGTGAGGGGTAAACGCTGGGATAAACACCGGGGGAAAGCTGAGCTGGCTTCACTTGATGGCACTGGACACGAGTCATGAGAGATACGTTAACCCTAAACATTGAAAAGAATTAGAGATTATGACAACATTACTCTTAGACCTCGCAAACTATGTTTTTCCATAATATGAACTTACCTGATGAGGTCTCTCTCTCTCTCTCTCTCTCTCTCTCTTTTAGGCAGTGTTTTTGTGGCTGTTGATCGCGTTGTCATCCGTAATAATAAAACAGGTATTCATTCTTTTGTTTCGGCGGGTGAATCCAGTGGCGAGAAATCCCCCACCACTAACTGCAAACTGGCATTCAGGTCTGCCTCCATTTTGTTTGCAACGCCCCAGCTTCCAACGATCCAATAAATTCCCGAAGGATGAAATCAAGTCCCGCCCTCTCGTTTCAGATGCTGTTTCACTCGGATATATGTCACAATAGGGAAGAAAAGACTATCTCAACTTCCATTTCATGCCGACTTTAATAATGATGATAAGCTCTGGACAATTTTTTAAAAACCTCGAGTTGGATTACTCCAACAGATAGAGTTAGCAGCAACACCTTTCATTGCATGGTAGCAATTTTTCGTGTAATAATGCCGTGGAGTATTTCATCTGATACACAAACTCAAACCACGTGATCTCTGTGTTTTCAGCGTCGCCGCTCCGTAAATATGAGGACATAAACCCATGCACTCTCAATTCATAGCTGCTCTGAGAGTCACTTCCCACTTTATGCGTTCTTTGAAAAAATACGTCAAATACACCTGAAACTAAAAACTAAACCTGAAAACCTTCACGACAAACCGTCAAAATCAAGGTCCGGTTTAACTGACATGATAAGATGACTGAAATATATTACTGACTGTATACTACCATGCCATTCTCAAAGTTATAATAATATTATTTATTTTTAAAGGAATATCATAAAAGAACCAGTAATTTTCTTTATTACTACTTTAAACGTTCTGTTGTGCAGCATCATATATATATGTATGTGTATTGATTGGAGTATATCAAAACATAGTCCTTGAGACTTCTTTAGACCTTCAGTGGCTCCTCACAAAAAGGTTGGAGAACCCCTGCACGAAAACTAGAATCATTAAAGGACATTGATTACCAAGCGACAGCAGTGACAGAATCAGAAACTCATGTAATATGTGCACAAACGTTTTATTGACTAAACACTAATACACAACTAGTCTAAACAAACAAACATACAATCACACATACATAGGGGAAGGTCAAAAAAATGAACTGAAGCATGACACCAGTTAAAAACCAAGATCAGTTAAGGAAATTAGTCATAAACCAACCTTGAGTGAAACCATCAGCACTGATTTATTTTAACAATGTGATCACAGCTTTATACAACCTCTGTTTTCATTTAGGTAAATGTACGTATTTGCATTGCCTATGTCCGTTGAAACGAGCTCGAGGTAGTCCTCAGATTAAGTCGTGATGTGTTTGAAGTTGGGTGATTGGAATGGCAAATCCTCTTCCAGTGTGTGAAGTGGGGGTTGTGGGGCACTGACCATGGGTCCTAACATTTGGAGGGAAAGTTTACAACGCTTTGTCTTTGAGTATGGTTTTTGCATATAGAACATCGGGTGTTGATGCAAAAACTATCAAAGACTAGAACCACTAATATTTTGCCTGGTATCAACATCTCAATATACCCTTATTTTAGATAATAAACAGGAATTCTCGATACCAACAGGCTATAGGAGTTTATTTAACCAAATGTCTAGCATGCATAAAACATTATACAAGGCAAAAGACAAACAAGAACAGTAATAATATGAACCTGACCTAGGTTATCATGATAGAGAATGTCTAGAAAGGTTGGTCTATGAATTACAAGGATATTTAGATTTCTAATGTGGCCATCAAGGGTCTTTCCTGTGGGGAAATAGAGTGAGAGTAACTCTGACCACATTCCTTTGAGCATAAAGCTGTTGTCAGATGATTTTCCTTGCTTGCCATGTAACCAGAGGCCTATTCGATTCTGTCGCCTTTTTGGTGTGTCGGTTTCTTTTCGGGATTGCCACATGACTCTTACACAAAAATTAGGTTTTGTTGGCTTTTTAGTGAGGGGGTTTGCTGATTGTGCATTCATAATATTAATAGTTTTTTTGTGTGTCTTATTGGTCCAAACGCTACACTTACAATATATTCTACCATTCAGAAGTTTGGGGTAAATGTTTTGGGATATTTTAGTAATACTTTTATTCAACAAGGATGCATTTCATGGTTAAAATGACAGTAAAAACCATGTCCAAAGTACCTTTGCATTACATTTTTCTCAAAAAATTTAAAACAGCAAAAAAAATCAACATTGAGAATAATAATAAATGTTTCTTGAGTAGCAAATCATCAGAATGATTTCTGAAAGATCATGTGACACTGAAGACTGGGGTAATGGCTGCTGAAAATTCAGCTTTGCCATAACAGGAATAAATTACAATTGATTTAAAATATATTAGAATAAAGACTGTTATTTTAAATTGTAGCAAAAATGAATGAATTAATTTATTATTTATTTATTTATCGGTATTTACAAGTAATGACTTACCTTAAATGGAGGTTCTGTCAGATTTAGTTCACTTCTGCGTACAAATTTGTCTTCAAAATATGGTTAAGTTGTAGTGCAGAAAAGTCTTCTCATTCTTGCTGGAATAATACTCAGAGGCAGAGTTTCAGAAGTCACAATGAGACTTTAGTGGACAAGACAATGAAGCCAAGATGCCAGCTGACCATCTGAACTGATCTCGTTCCAAGCTTCCATTCTTATACAGTTTCATTATAAGTCACTGTCCAATAAGCTTATAGGTCACCTTTTTTACGTTATTCCCCGTTATTCCCAATTTTTTTATTGGCTCTATCGATTCTTCTTTAATTGGGTGATTTTACCCACGGGTCTGTTTTTAATTTTTAATTTTCTGTTTTCCCACTGGTCTGTTTTTACTTTTTTATTTAACCCTCTCCAGGTGCCCAGAGGTCCCAGAGGCATATTACCGTACATATGAGCTGTCAAAGTGTTAATAATCTTTGTGGGCAGTGTACACATTATTCATTCTCGAATCCTTCATACACAATCTCAGCCACATAGGCCATGAGGCCTTTAAAGTGCATCTGACTTTTATGATATCAAAACAATGTTATAACGTGTGTTATAATGTATCTCTCTCATAATGACAAAATGCATTATTTGTAGTTTGTCACTTTTTTTACGTGAGTTTTTCAGCTTTTTTCAAATTATGTCCATGCTAGGTTGACGGACTTATCACTACGTAATAATCATATAGGAGAGGAAGGAGCTCGTCTGATTGGCTCGGCTCTGTCCACTGTACACTCTGCCAACAAAAACCTCCTGTCCCTCAACCTAGCCTTTAATAGTATTGGTGATGCAGGTGCAATTCACATTTCTCAGGTGTGTAAAATTTAACTCTGTCCATCTGAAGGCATTCAGACAGTTTCTAATGATGTCATGACTGCATATACTTAAAACCGAGTTTTTAATACCACCCATCCCTCTTTTAAAGGGTCTGCGTCTCAACCGTTCATTGCTGTGTCTGTCATTATCCTACAATCAAATAGGGGATAATGGAGCAGCTCATTTGGCTGAGGTATACATATATACTCCTATTAACAACTTCATTTTATCGGCCTTACTCTGCCTAACTTGACACATTAAACATGTTTATTTCCATGCATCTTTTTCTAATATCCTTATTTAGGTGCTTGGCCCCTTTGCTCTGACACATGAGGAGATAGTTGAAAGGAGGAAGCTGTTAATTAAAGGTGAAGAATCAACAATGGTCCAGCCATCTCTAGTTAGTCTTGCAGACTCACATGAGCGGCCTCTTTCCGTCCGCAGCAGCTCTTCACTGGATCGCCTCAACAAGAGTACAAAGAACCCCACCAAAAAGAAGGTAGAGCAGTGCTGTTCCCTATATATTGAATATACATTTTATGACATGAAAAGAGTCTGTCTCTGTTTTTGAGATACAATACAATGGTTTACAGTTGTTTAATAATGTTTGTAGCAAGATTTTACTTTATTGTGTGTAGGACAACCCTAAGAAAGAGGAGAAACCAGCAGCAGGTCAGGCAGCAAAAAAAGAGGAGCCAAAGGTGGCCAAGAAAGGTAATTGAACTCCTTTGACAACTGTTTGTTTGCGATTCAGAAGTGGACTTTATATTTTACATAGTATATTTTGCATATTTTTATATGGTATATTTTACGTAGTTTACATGTAGAGAAAATATTTTCTGTCTTGCTTTTCACTCAGATAATAAAGTTCCCCGTTTTCAGGCTGGAAAATTAGCAGGCAAAGACAACAATCTGCTAGTATCTGAACAAGAGGTAAGAATAAGACAAAGACAGACAGGAAGGAAAAATGCAAAGTTTCCAAATTATATATTATATATATATATATTATATATACATATATACATGGCAAAAAAGTATGTTGTCAGCCACCAATTGTGCAAGTTCTCCCACTTAAAAATGAGAGAGGCCTGTAATTTTCATCATATGTATACCTCAACTATGAGATACAAAATGAGAAAAAAATCCAGAAAATCACATTGTAGGATTTTAAAGAATTAATTGGTAAATTCCTCGGTAAATAAGTATTTGGTCACCTACAAACATGCAAGATTTCTGGCTCTCACAGACCTGTAACTTCTTATTTAAGAGTCTCCTCTGTCCTCCACTCTTTACCTGAATTAATGGCATCTGTTTGAACTCGTTGTCAGTATAAAAGACACTTGTCCACAACCTCAAACAGTCACACTCCAACTCCACCATGGCCAAGACCAAAGAGCTTTCAAAGGACACCAGAAAACACAATTGTAGACCTGCACCAGGCTGGGAATACTGAATCTGCAATAGGTAAGCAGCTTGGTGTGAAGAAATCAACTGTGGGATCAATTATTAGAAAATGGAAGACATACAAGCCACTGATAATCTCCCTCGATCTGGGACACCACGCAAGATCTCACCCCGTGGGGTAAAAATGACCACAAGAACTGTGAGCAAAAATCCCAAAACCACACGGGGGACCTAGTGAATGACATGCAGAGAGCTGGGACCAAAGTAACAAAAACTACCGTCAGTAACACACTGCGCCGCCAGGGACTCAAATCCAGACATGTCCCCCTGCTTAAGCCAGAACATGTCCAGACCCGTCTGAAATTTGCTAGAGAGCATTTGGATGATCCAAAAGAGGATTGGGAGAATGTCATATGGTCAAATGAAACCCAAATAGAACTTTTGGTAAAAACTCCACTGGTCGTGTTTGGAGTATAACGAATGCTGATTGCATCCAAAGAACACCATACCTCTGTGAAGCTAGGGTGGAAACATCATGCTTTGGGTCTGTTTTTTTGCAAAGGGACCAGGACGACTGATCCTTGTAAACGAAAGAATGAATGGGGCCAAGTTTCGTGAGATTTTGAGTGAAAACCTCCTGCCATCAGCAAGGGCATTGAAGATGAAACGTGGCTGGGTCTTTTCAGCATGACAATGATCCCAAACACACCGCCCGGGTAACGAAGGAGTGGTTTCGTAAGAAGCATTTCAAGGTCCTGTTGTGGCCTAGCCAGTCTCCAGATCTCACCCCATAGAAAATCTTTGGAGGGAGTTTAAAATCCGTGTTGCCCAGCGACAGCCCCAACACATTACTGCTCTAGAGGAGATCTGCATGAGGAATGGGCCAAAATACCAGCAACATTGTGTGAAAACCTTGTGAAGACTTACATAAAACGTTTGACCTCTGTCATTGCTAACAAAGGGTATATAACAAATTATTGAGATTAAATTTTGTTATTGACAAAATACTTATTTTCCACCTTAATTTGCAAATAAATTCTTAAAAAAATCCTACAATGTGATTTTCTGGATTTTTTTTTTCTCTCATAGTTGAGGTATACCTTTGTTGAAAATTACAGGCCTCTCTCATTTTTTTTAAGTGGGAGAACTTGCACAATTGGTGCCTGACTAAATACTTTTTTCCCCCACTGTATATATATATATAATCATATTTAATTTGTTTGTTGCCCCGCGAGATAAGAATTTCATGAGTTTATGAAACCCCTTTTGCTATAATTAGATATTTCCCATTAAACATGGACACATTTGTTTGTCAGAGAGTGGACGTGGTTGAGACAGTGATTCCTCTATTGGATCCTGGAATCGTGCACGCTGGAGGGAAAGTCATTCATCCGGGAAACACATGCCTTACTTCTCTGAATCTCTCAGGTGATTTCATTTCAGAATTGATTTAATTTCAGCATTAGTGTGAAACTGTAGGGGAACTACAGTTAAACCCCGTAGTGAGAGACCAATATGCTCAATGAACACCAGGAGTCAAGTTCAATCAGTTGACAGACAGTTTAGTGAAGACCGAGTTCTCCACACTTCCAAAGGCCGTAGAAAATGAGTAAGAGGAGCCACCCTTGAACTAACTCAGAATATAGACCCACTAGTACTGATAGTCATACGGATGATCAGTTGACGCCATTTCCACAGATTCTGATAGGCTAACATACATAAAAGTTAGTGGATACATGTGGTGCATTGGTCTTTAAATGTCTCATACGTCTATCATGAGAACCACATAATAAAATAAGAACAAAGTTCAAAATGATAACTCTTTTTCTATAAAATATAACATCTGTTTATATAATGATTCAGATGAATTATTATAAAACAAATACATATTTATTCTCTGGAAGCCAGACTAAGTGAATAAACACTGTTACTGCATTCCTGACATGGGTCAGACACTCAGTCGCTTCTCTCAGATACCAAATACAGACATTGCTTGTAACATAAGTACCAGAATAGATAGATACACTAGTTTTAAGAAAACTATAATTATGTATTCATGATATAATAGAAGAGGAGGGGACTGGAAATCAACTCAACTTTCTTTTCTGATAATGCAGGAAATAAATTGTCTGAGCAGTCACTCAAGGTGTTCCTCTCATCTCTGGAAGGCCAGGGTGAAGGTGGACTTCTGCGTCTTTCTCTCAATGTGAGTATCATCATTCTTTTTCCAATCCTTTTTAAAGAGCTTGTTTTGAATTCAACTATGTTTTTCAGAGGAATCAGTTTCCCTCAGATTGTGACACCTTCCTGAAGATACAAGAAATGATGTCCCTCAGGGACCCTCTTAAGAAAAACCTCTCTGGTCAGGTGGAGGATGAACACGGTGAACCGAAGACCACCAATGAAGCCTAACAGAATGACAAGAAGGGTTTAATATTTGCAATTTATATGAAAGATTAATATATGCATTTACTGCCTCAACTCAACCATATCAATAGTTGATGCTTTCATTGTTTGTGTAACTTTTTTATCTTTGCTGTATTGTAATTTTACATATTCACTGACACAATACGTGGAGCAAACAGAGTTCTAGACAAAGGGTTAAATATTAGTTTTGATTTGTTTAACATGTTGGTCACTACAGTGTTTTGATCGTTTTTTTAGTAAGCTTTTCCCTTGAAATTTTATTTAGTTGGTCTGGGCTTTTAGGGCAAACGATTGCTGAAAAACCCTGTCTTGTTTTATATGTATGTTTGTTTTTATATGTTTTATATTTGTCTGTATTTCTGTTATATGCTAAAAAAATGTTTTACCAATCGGTAATTAGCTTTTTTTTCTCAAGAATTAGATTAGTTAATATCTTAAAAATGATAATTGTACCACAAGCTACATGTTTATTAAAATAAAGCCTCAAATTCAAGTCCACATAATAAGTATGTTACTCAATTTTTCATTTATCCGCCGAGTTCCATCCTTTTCCATCAAAGACTAATCACAGGCTGACTAACCAACTGTGATTGGTCCATGTATGCCAGCGCTGAGAAAAGTAACAGTTGGCAAGTGCGATGGCTCGTCCATAAGCGAGTTTGACGATAAATTACAGCACTAAAAATACAAATAGAATCTTTAATAGCCATTTGATAGAAAGCACACGTGGAACTACGCGTTAAACTACAATAATTATCATTTAGAGCTGACACACTTAAAAAATTACAACTATGCCCGTTAAATCCACCTATTTTAGATCCTCGTTGATGGCAAGCGATTAAAGTGTTTTGTGGGTGTGACTAATCCTCCCGCGTCAACGTGTACTGGACCAATCAGAACGTCTCTTGTAGACTGCGTCCGCCGCCACACAGCACAGGCACAGTAACAGTCTGGGCATTGTTTTCCACCATGCGGTTTTAGTTAATTTTATTGCGCACTTTTTAGTTTTTCATGTAATGTCGTAAGTTGTAGGCTATCTATAAAGACTTTTCCTTGCAGCATTGGTTGACTTTGTGCTTTGCCAACATATAAACAAGCGGAATAGTGTCCGCCATATAATCCTGCAGCTGCGCGCTTTTTGATATTGTTACTCGAGTGTCTTCAGGATTCAAACATACTACAGCTGCAAGTTGGGGAACTGGACCGTATGTATGTCACCTTGTGTTGTTATCTTGCTTTACGCGGTTGCCATATTGCCATAGCAAAGAGTAGCCACATTTGGTTTATTAGGCCTTAATTCTAGTCAGTTTAAAGGGAATGGAGTTATATAAGTTATGTTATATATTCCCTCCAGTTGTCACGCCTCTTTACAGTTCTTGATATGTCAGCAGTGTTGGGCTAGTTACTCAAAGAATGTAATATTTTACTCATTACTAGTTGCTCCTTTCAAAAGTAATAGTTACTTATTACTTTCTGGCAACAGTAATTAGTTACACTACTAGTTACTTTACTTTTTCTTCACGCCCCACAGAAGTTGTAACCGTATCCTTCCACATAACATTCTTCTAGAATGTTACTAACAACATATTTCTGCCTCACCATTTGACCAAAATCCACATTGGATCGCAGTCAGAAGTTATTACAAACACTCAGTAGTGATTGATAGTCACATTCAAGTAGAAGTGTTGTATTAATCTCATGAGTTGTCATGTGTAGCTTGAAGCTTTCATTATGTATTTTATCAAATCACATAAGTTTGTAAGAAACTGCCAAAAAGATTCCGAAAAGATATTTTAATTATATAATGTACCACATGCTGATCACAGGGATGTAATGCCAGAGTAAAGTAAAGCCACAACTTACACAACAGTGTTCAGATCATATTTATTCCTGACAAAATCAATATAATGCAATATTTCTATCTGCTGAATGTAAGCTTTTCCATATTCCAAGCTTGCCTGCTGCACTGGGGACATCACATGCATGTGCGAGTCCTGAAAATTATGAAAATAAATCTAGGAATTATTTGATTGTTGGATTTCAAATCAGTAGGGGTTGAGACATCAAAAGTATCTAGCTGTTTTATTGATGGTAACTGTAATATTATTACTGAATAATCTTATTAGTAATTAGTTACACTATTAGTTACTGCAAAAAGTAATATTATTACAGTAACTAAGTTACTACTAGTTACTGCCGTTTGAGCTGTCAATCAAGAGTATTGGCCATGTGTTAAGTGCTGGACAATATGCATCCTGCATTCACACTATGTGTCTGTTCAAGAGGTGTTTATGTACAAATATATACATTATGTAGAGATGTTGTACAAATGCTTAAACAACAAAAACAGAATATTGCTTAGATCCCAATGTGAAGTCAAATCCAAGTTAAAGGCGTATTTCATCACATCACTTGCCCACCAGTGGATCCTCTGCAGTGAATGGGTGCCATCAGAATGAGAGTCTAATAAACCCTGATAAAACCGCACCATACTCCCATGTTACGAGACCCCAGCACCACAGTCACCTCACCACTCACTTAACTTTCTTGGTGAAGTGAAAAAGCGCATATTTGTAAGACCAAGCCAGTCGTTAAAATAGAGAGTCTATACCCGTGAATACCTCTCCATCCTGTGGACCTCAATCACAACCAATCCCCTGGCAAATTTGTTTAGAACTTTTGGACAGTTTTCACTTGTAAATATTGCTTGATCTGTGCATATCTCTCTTCTGATTCAGACAGGACATTTTCACTAGAAAAAAACAATATTATGGAACATATCATATTTTAGCCTGAAGCAGTGATTTGAAGTTTGAAGTTTCTTATTACAAACACACTGCTTTTTACTTCACAAGGTGTTAACTAACAGACTGGATTACTTGTGGATTATTGTGCTGTTTTTATCAGCTGTTTGGACTCTCATTCTGATGGCACCCATTCACTGCAGAGGATCCATTGCAGAGCAAGTGATGTAATGCTAAATTTCTCAAAATCTGTTCTGAACATATGCATCTTGAATGCGCTGAGGGTTCATTCTCAGCTATTTTAATTTTTTGGGTCAACTATTCCTTTATACGGAAAATTATGCAAAATGTCAAAACTCAAAAACAGGTATGTAGTGTGTGATGCACAATATGCTATGAGCAAATCAGTTATTGTGCAGTTATTAACGATTGGCCTTTTTCATTATGTTGCTCCAACAGTAGAACCATGAGTAGCAGAAAAGATGATGATAACCTCCTGAGAATGACAAAGGATGACCTGCAGCGCTGGATCCAGGCAGAGGTGGAACGAAACCCTCATCTGGTGCAGAGGCGTGAGCAACTGGTGCAGGTTGAGGAGTGGGTGAAGCAGAAGGAGAGGGAATCCACTTACACCCACCTTCTGTATGGCAATGCCCACGAGTGAGTTACTGTGTTTTTTTTAATGATTGATGACAGTATCTCCAAATCACGGTGACCATTTGACTGTGTTTTGTGTCTGTATCAGGTCAGTCCTTGAGTGTGAGTCGGTGATGAAGGGTCTTTATGGAATGCTGGGATTGGAGTACCGAGACGAGGATTCGGAGGAGGAAGGAGGAGGAGGAGAACCACCTGACGTCATTCATGTCACAGATGAAGAGGAGTATAGACA
Organism: Sinocyclocheilus anophthalmus; assembly: GCA_018155175.1. Classification (NCBI taxonomy): domain Eukaryota; kingdom Metazoa; phylum Chordata; class Actinopteri; order Cypriniformes; family Cyprinidae; genus Sinocyclocheilus; species Sinocyclocheilus anophthalmus. The sequence continues at coordinate 538,687 of JADLZN010000237.1, forward strand.
GGAAAATAGTGTCTTCAATGGAGATGATGATGATATTGTTGTCATTGATCTGGGAGGTAAAAGACATTTTAATGGAAAGTGCTTGGAAATATTAATATTGTAAAGGAGGGCTTTGTAATTAAAAATCTGATACCATGTTGTTTTTTTCTCTTGCAGCCACCAAAGAAACCTTGGAACCAATGGTGAGAATGTTAACTGAAAAATTGGTGTCACACATGCAATTTTATTTACATGCAATAACAAGGTTATACAATAAGGTTATTTTGTATTACGTTTTTCTTTTTGTATTTTTTTTTTATTCCTTTAAATTTTGTGCTTTTTGAACTTTTTTTATTTTTCATTGTTTTCATTCATTTTTCTTAGATTTTTTTTACATGTATTAATTAGGGATGTGCGCGACGACTTATTTGACTGTCGTTTAAACGAAAGTTTTGTATCCGACTAGTCTAAAAGCAAGAAACCCCCAAAAGATGGTAAGAAAAAAACCTCTGTGCGTGCGTGTAGTATATATAATAGCCTATATTTGAAATACTTAATCTATAAATCATACTGTCAAATCCCTCAATTCCGCTTGCCGCACACTTGCCTCGCGTTAGCATAATTTAATTTTAGGCGGTCATTAAAAAGAAAAAAAAAAGAAAATCATACACTCAACGTCGGCCAAAGCATAGCTTATTTATTCAAATCAGCTGGGGAAATGCAGAACAATGGAAAATCAATCAATAGCCTGACAGAATTCTTAATCTTCATATAACGTTACCCAACATATTAAAACACAAGTCAAAAACAATAGGAAGGTTTATCAAGAAATAGCATTAAAACCGCTCTTAAAAACTTACTTTGTGTAGGCTATGTTGTCTGAAAACAAAACAATGCAACAATGCCCATTTTACTTACTCAGACCATGAGTTATTTGTTCAGTGAAATTATCAACATGGTCTGGTGAAAGACGGGACCTGAGGCGATTAACTATACAATTCCTGCACTTGAAAAAACGCGCTCGGCAGGAACTGAAGTCGCAGGCACGCAGAGATAACGAAAAGCAAGCCGATAGAGTTTCAGAAAGCGCCTGGACATCCCGCACCACCACCGAAGTGGGTCTTCGTTAGAGGAATAGACGGCGTGGATGGGATCGCAGCGCCGGCGGGTTGAAGTAAATGACGTGATTGACATTTGCTGGCTTTGGCCAGCCTCTAAGCTAACGCTTACCTGCCTGTATTGAATATGATTACGCATCGCTCAAGTAGAGTTATTGTAAGACAATTTGACATCACACAGTTTACACAAAACTTTTCAGTTTCCTTCTAATTCAGAATAATCCCACACCTTCTCGTCTTTCGCATGGTCATTTTTGAACTCACTGCAACTGACACGAAGAAAACACATGTGAGGTCTGAGGTAAAAATTTAGTTTCCGCCCAGATAAACTTTTAAAAATGTATTATTTTTCAAACGTTTTATTTTAACTTCTTTAAAACGTTTTAAGTGTTAAAATGATGGTAATTTGAATGATAAAATCATGTTTTTGATTTATTAATTTTTTTTCCCAATCGTGTTATTGACTATTGTTTTCAGTGTCGACTAGTAGGAGCTGTACCGTTTAGTCGATTAGGCAAGGCAAGTTTATTTGTATAGCACATTTCATACACAATGGTAATTCAAAGTGCTTTACATAAAATAAAAGAAAAACAATAATCACAACAATAAAACAAGGAATTTAAAAACTTTGAAAATTATTTTTAAAAAAAATTTAAGAGGTTTAAAATGAATTTAAGAAAACGATTATACATATAATATAGTGCAATCAGTTCGGACATTGCACAGTGCTCTTTCAGTAAATGCACAGCTAAACAGATTAGTTTTGCGTCTGCATTTAAATGTGACTAATGTTTTAGCACATCTGATCTCTTCTTGAAGCTGATTCCAACTGCGTGGCATAATAACTAAAAGCACATTCCCCTTGTTTTGTGTGAACCCTTGGTATTTCTAACTGACTCGATCCTAATGATCTGAGTGGTCTGTTAGGTTTATATTCAGTGAGCATATCTGCTATATATTTAGGTACTAGGCCATTGAGTGATTTATAAACGAGTAAAAGTACTTTACAATCAATCCTAAATATAACTGTAATCCAGTGTAAGGACCTGAGGACTGGTGTAATATGCTCAGATTTTCTGGTTCTAGTCAGAATCCTGGCAGCAGCGTTCTGGATGAGCTGCAGCTGTCTGATGGTCTTCTTGGGAAGGCTGGTGAGAAGACCATTAGTCCACCCTGCTGGTGATAAAGGCATGAACAAGTTTCTCCAAGTCTTGACTGGAAACAAAACCTCTAATTCTTGCAATGTTTTTGAGATGATAGTATGCTGATTTAGTTACAGCTTTTACATGACTACTGAAACTAAGGTCTGTCTCCAGAATCACACCAAGATTCCTGACTTGATTTTTAGTTGTTAGACCCCTAGAGTCAAGGTATGCATTCACCTTGAGAACTTCATCTTTGTTTCCAAATGCAATGACTTCGGTTTTTTCTTTGTTTAACTGAAGAAAGTTCTCGCACATCCAACTGTTAATTTCATCAATGCATTGGCAGAGGATTAGACCCGCACATCCCTAGTATTAATTATGTAGTCTTTTATTTACACATTTTCTTTGTCTGTCTGTCTTTGTCTATTTCTTTGTCTTTCTTTCTAGATTTCGTCTGTTTTTCATTATTTCTGTTTTTCTTTCTGTGTTTTTGTCTTAATTCTTTCTTTTTCTTTTAGCTTGAAAAGGTGACTGTGGCCATTCAGAAGTCATCCAGACTCGTTCAGGACTTAGTCCATATGGTGAACAAAACCTCCTCCATAAGTGCTGTATCACCATCATCGTCTGACTTCTCCAACAGACCCTCAACAACCTTGACCCCTGAGACCAGCCATTCTGAATCTGTCGCATCAAAAATAATACCATTAAAAATGGAAATACCTGAAAACTCTATTGCAATAGTTAAGAACGAATCTCTATCGAGAGCACCTGAAATGTCCTCGCTTCTCAGGAATTCAGAACAAAAGAAATCTATTGCCTGTCAAAAGCCAGATTCTAAACCAACAATTAAGACTGAACCACAACCGACAGCATTAACCCCTTGGGAAATGAGCATTTCAAACCAACATGAAACTGCTGCTAGTCTTAACTGTCCATCCTTAAAATTAATTAAGACTGAACCTCAATTGACAGCAGTGAGTCCTTCAGAAACACTAGAAACAATTGCCAGTCCTAATTTTGGATCTATAGCAACAATAAAGACTGAGCCTCAGTTGTCGGTAATAAAGCCAGAAATGACTTCGCCTCCAAGCATTTCAAAACCTTTCAAAATATCATCAATTAAGACTGAACCTCAGCTGACAGCATTAACTCCTGAAACATCTTTGCTTGAAAGCGATTTAGAACAGTCAAACAGCCTCAATTCAGATCACGAAGCAGCAAGTAACACTGGACTTACGTTGTCGGCAATGTCTTCAGAAATCCCTTCATTTTCAGGCGACTCAGAACAATTGAAAGTTAGTGCCAGTGAGTCAACCACAGAGATTCCTCCCGAAGTGTCATCATTGCCGAGCAATTCAGAAGAAGCTGTAACTCTTGCCAGCCATGATTCGGAGTCCACAGATGAGACCGGAAAGCCAAAAACAAGCAAATCTGCCAAACCCTCTGTGCCCACAATAAGTCCAACAACTAGGCTGAGATCTTCAAAAAACACTGCGCCTGGTACTAGCACTTCCTGCCCACAAAGGGAAACAACAAGGGCATCATCGCCTGCAGATAATAATAATGACCCCTCTGACACAGAGGACCTGTCTGCTAGTCCTGATGACAGTGATTATGAACCCCCTGAATCACATTCAGAGTCATCGTCAGACAGTGATTATGAACCCCCTAAATCACAATCAGAGTCATTGATAGACCGTGATCATGAACCCCCTAAATCACAGTCAGAGTTATCGACAGATACTACTGATGATACCGGCGGCAATAATGCTCCTGCAGAATCTTCCAGTCCTGATGAAAGTAAGCTTTATTTTTTATTTATACAGCTCATATCACAGTATATTAACTCATGCTTTACATAATGTGTTACAGATGTATCTGAACTAATCAGTTATGACTAATCTTACATTATGGTTTCTGTCATACATTTTAGTTAAATACAGTTTTCACAAAAATATGAAGCAGCACAACTGATTTCAACACTGATAATAAGAAATGTTTCTTGAGCAGCAAATCAGCATATTAAAATGATTTCTGAAGGATTTTTTTTCCCAATGTTGTTGAGCAGTGAAGATGGTTTTGTAAAGGCTGCTGAAAATTCAGCTGAATTCTGCTGAAAATGATATGTATTCACTTGAATAAATGACATTTGAATATAAATCAAAATAGACCGGTTATAGTAGAAAAGTAATGCTATTTCACAATAATCCTGTTCTTACTCAATTTTTGATCAAATAAATGCAGACTCCTTGCGTGAGAACATAAGAACTCCTGTCAATAACATTAAAGAAAATCTTACCAAATCCAAACTTTTAAACAGAAGTGTATTACGTGTGTGTGTGTATATATATATATTATATATATATATATATATATATAATATATATAGATATATATATATTACATATATACATAGACCTGAACATCCATACGTCCATCCATACATACAGTAACAGTGTTTGTCCTCTGTCACTGACTCTGTCTTAGGTTCCAAGTCTTCATCCAGTGAGTCCTCCAAGCCTTCTCAAGAACATAAAGAGATAAAACTCAATGTCAGCATGGGAGTTTTGGGGAAAAGGCAACACAACGTGTGGTGTAAAGGAACAGTACAGGAAGTCCAAACAGCAGGTAAGACTGACCTATTCTGTAAATCCACAATACATTCAAATGAAGGTGAAAATCTAATGGATTTGGTTGCATTTTTGACCTGTCTTATCTTTCTTTCCTTTTAGAGGATGGCCTCAGATACAAGGTGGAGTTTAAGAGTGGTAAAGAGATTGTGCTGCCTGCTCATCATGTGGCCTCTCTGAAGCCTCCCGTGCTTAAGGATTTGTTTATTGGCTGTCGTGTTGTGGCCAGCAGCAAAGATGATGAAGGAAAGGTCTCGTTTAATGCTGCTGTGCTGGTTGAGCTTCCTGAGCGCAAGAATCGCATGAGGTGAATTTATGTTCAAGGGATAGTCCTCTTATCCTCAGGTCATTCACAGCGGCGGAACAAAGTACTAACACCTTATTCTTGAGTGATAAGTTTTACAGATACTGTGGTCAACTACTTATCGTCACTTACAAGTTTAAAACGTTGTTTAAAGAAGATTTTTACCGTAAGGTGCGTTTAAAAGTACAGAAGTACTTGCTTTTAGAAGTACTTAAGTACCAAAAGTAAATTTCCTTTTTTATGTCAACTTTATGCAAAGCTACTAACCTTACGAATAAATACACTGACTAGCTTGTAGTATCTTTGGAATAAAGAGCTTTTAGAATGTTAAAAACCTATGGGGGAAAAAATTAACACCCCTACCCACCCCCACAAAAGCAGGATGGTAGTGATCTCACACAGCTCTGACAGTGTGTGTGCACACATCTATGTGTAACCATTGTCCACATGGTAAACGAGTGGCAGTGAAATCCTGAAATACAGAGTGATAAGGAAGAAAAAAAATTAAATTACTTTGTACTTTGATGTCACACACAGAACAGTCTGTGCAGTGCTGCTTCAAGTCCAACACCTATTGTGTTTTATTAGGAGACGCACAACAGTTCTTCTGTGGCTTTATAGGTAATATTTTCACGTACACAATTTAGCAAAATCAGACAATATTGTGTCTAATATATACCACAATATTTACTTCTTATTATTGAATTGTTGTAAATAAATATCACGTTTGCAACTGGTCAGTGTTAAAAAAAAAAATGCTGGAAATCACTTAATGTAGACTACTAGAGTGATACTGATAAACAACTTGTCTGAAAAAAAAAAAAGACAAAAAGTCACATTTTAGGAAGAAAAAAAAAAACATCACCCACTGATTTTCAAAGCTGCTACATAGTAATGACTTTCTACTTCGAGGACCTTGATAGAAATGTAGTGGAGTGAAAAGTACAATATTTGTCTTTCAAATGTAGTGAAGTTAAAGTCATAAGTTCCCAGAAAAAATAATACTCAAGTAAAGTACAGATACTCAAAAAAGTGTACCCCTTGAGTACAATCCTCAAGTAAATTTACTTAGTTACTGTCCGCCTCTGGTCATTCATAATCTGTTTTTTCTTTTTTGTTCTTTCATGAAACATGAAACATGAAAGAAAATATTTAGCATAATGTCCAGGCTATTGCATTTTGTTTTGTTTTCAATTTTCAATATTAGTATTTAACAAGTGTCTTATTTTCTTTGTTTTAATATATATATGTACATATAATATAGTATATGTCTGATATAATAACTAAATCCATTTGTTAAATGTTTCTAACAGGTTCTTGGTGTTTTATGATGACGGCCAAGCAGATTACCTGGCACTTCCAGACTTTCATGTTGTCTGCAAACAATGTGAGAAATTCTCATTCTTAATTTCTTTATCACTCCATTTCAGCCATTAGTTTAAAGGGGGTTTTTTTTCTCATATGACGTTGCTAAAAAAAACATTTTTTGTGTATTTGGTGTAATGAAATGTTTAATGCGGTTTAAGGTTCAAAAAACACATTCTTTCCACATACTGTACAGGGGGGCAAAAAAGTATTTAGTCAGCCACCAATTGTGCAAGTTCTCCCACTTAAAAAGATGAGAGAGGCCTGTAATTTTCATCATAGGTATACCTCAACTATGAGAGACAGAAAATCACATTGTAGGATTTTTAAAGAATTTATTTGCAAATTATGGTGGAAATAAGTATTTGGTCAATAACAAAATCTCATCTCAATACTTTGTTATATACCCTTTTTTTGGCAATGACAGAGGTCAAACGTTTTTCACAAGGTTTTCACACACTGTTGCTGTTATTTTGGCCCATTCCTCCATGCAGATATCCTCTAGAGCAGTAATGTTTTTGGGCTGTCACTGGGCAACACGGATTTTCAAATCCCTCCAAAGATTTTCTATGGGGTTGAGATCGGGAGACTGGCTAGGCCACTCCAGGACTTTGAAATGCTTCTTACGAAGCCACTCCTTCGATGCCCGGGCAGTGTGTTTGGGATCATTATCATGCTGAAAAACCCAGCAACGTTTCATCTTCAATGCCCTTGCTGATGGAAGGAGGTTTCACTCAAAATCTCACGATACATTCATTCTTTCGTTTACACGGATCAGTCGTCCTGGTCACTTTGCAGAAAAACAGCCCCAAAGCAGGATGTTTTCCACCCCCATGCTGCACAGTAGGTATGGTGTTCTTTGGATGCAACTCCACATTCTTTCTCCTCCAAACAAGACAAGTTGACAGAGTTATGCTACCAAAAAAAGTTCTATTTGGTTTCATCTGACCATATGACATTCTCCCAATCCTCTTTTGGATCATCCAAATGCTCTCTAGCAAAACTTCAGATGGGCCTGGACATGTACTGGTTTAAGCAGGGGGACACGTCTGGCACTGAAGGATTTGAGTCCCTGGTGGCGCAGTTTGTTACTGATGGTAGCCTTTGTTACTTGGTCCCAGCTCTCTGCAGGTCATTCACTAGCTCCCCCCGTGTGGTTCTGGGATTTTTACTCACAGTTCTTGTGATCATTTTGACCCCACGGGGTTGAGATCTTGCGTGGAGCCCCAGATCGAGGGAGATATCAGTGGTCTTGTATGTCTTCCATATTCTAATAATTGCTCCCACAGTTGATATCTTCACACCAAGCTGCTTACCTATTGCAGATTCAGTCTTACCAGCCTGGTGCAGGTCTACAATTTTGTTTCTGGTGTCCTTTTACAGCTCTTTTGTCTTGGCCATGGTGGAGTTTGGAGTTTGACTGTTTGAGGTTGTGGACAGGTGTTTTTATACTGATAACGAGTTCAAACAGATGCAATTAATACAGGTAACGAGTGGAGGACAGAGGAGACTCTTAAAGAAGAAGTTACATGTCTGTGAGAGCCAGAAATCTTGATTGTTTGTAGGTGACCAAATACTTATACTTTACCGAGGAATTTACCAATTAATTATTTAAAAATCCTACAATGTGATGTTTCTGGATTTTTTTTTCTCATTTTGTCTCTAATAGTTGAGGTATAACTATGATGAAAATTACTGGCCTCTCTCATCTTTTTTAAGTGGGAGAACTTGCATAATTGGTGGATGACTAAATACTTTTTTGCCCCACTGTACATATTGTTTCTCCTCTATGCCCGCCTTTCTGAAACGCGTCGATTCTCATCGGTCTGAAAAGCAAGGTGTGCTATGATTGGCCAGCTATCCAATGCGTTGATTGGACGAATACCTCAAGCGTGTGACAGAAAAGTTACATCCCTTACCATACTGTGATGCCCCATCCGGCCGGAGTGACGAGACAAAAACATTAAAACCATTATAAACGAGGCATTTGTTGCATCAGTGGGGACATAATTACGGATTATAAAGACTTATACTGTCTTTTTACGCGTTGGCATAGGCCGCCATAAAACAAAACATGTATGCATTGTGATAGGAGAAATGCAAACAAAAGCGCTACTCTAACCTGATCAAACTCCGTTTGAGTCATCGAGTGGCAAATCTTTAAATATAAAAAAATGTACTTACAGGCTGTGAGTCAGAACAACCGGCATTGTAGTCTACTCTACCAGGATCAGAAACAGTCTTCCATTAAAATGCGCTGGACACATATGAATATTTGGGTTGAACTGTTCTGGAGCAGTGTTGTAAATACAACTTAACCACTGATTCTAGTCGTGTCCATTTTTGGAAGAACAAAAAAAGTAGTTTTGCTTTCACAACAAAAAAACAGCATTACACACGGCGGGCTTGAGTGAGCGGAGGCCGGCAACCACATGTGACGACCCCGGGCTGGACTCCGCTTCATCCACGGTGAAAGCTGATCCGGCGATCCACAGCGCAAAGTGATAGATTTGCCTCAAGCGAACCAGATGGATCAGCTCCAGGCATGATGATGTGGATATCGTCCTCTTTTGGAAGGCCAAACAAAGTAGTTTTGCTTTCACAACGAAACACACAGCGTCTTCACGACATGGCAGCCGGCGGCAACAACAATACTACAGCGAGAATAAAAGTTACGCCTTCTTTCTTTGCGTGAACATTTGGGAGGCGTTATGCAAATCTTCCCACATTGTGATGTAGACATGTGGGGGCGTGTTAGAATGAGCCGTTTTAGGTAGGTGTGGTTGACTCTTAATTTTTATAAAGAATATCTCTTTGGATTTTAGTCTTTGCAACTTTACAGAAGTAAAGTGTTCTTTATGCTCCAAGAGCTTGTATCACTTTAAAGAGAAAGGAACAATTGAAATTGTATCATATGACCCCTTTAAGACCCCATGTAATCACTTGACCGCTAAAAGAGAGTTTTGTAAACTTACTTTCTTTGCAGTGAAAAAGGTGTGGAAGGACATTGAGGATGAGACATTACAGTTGCAGGTTAAGGAATATCTTCGTGTCTATCCCAACCCCATTGCTGTGGTGCTTCGCGTGGGGCAAGACACCATGGCGATGCAGAATGGCAATTTTGAGGCTTGCACGGTGCTCCAGTTGGATGGCAGCCTCATCCAGATCTGCTTTAAGGTGAAAATGAATCCACTGTGGGATGCTAGATTTCTCTGCGAACCTGGTACTCTTCTTTCATCTGCATTTAACTATTTATTGCCTTTATACCAACAACAAAGGGTACTTCATGGGAATGTCACAGAATTTCATTTCATAAGTTTTCTCCCACAGTCAACTCACTTAACCCTACTGGCAGATTTTAGGAGATTCTGATTTTGGAGATAAATTTGTTGGTGAATTTTGTAGGCTGTATCACATTTAAAGGCATCACTGTAATACCACAAGTCGACCATTTTGATGCTGATAAATGTGTTGTTGTTGTTTTCTAGAAAGGGGACCAAGAAAGAGTGGATTTTTAAAGGCTCAGACAAGTTGGAACACATTGTAAATATCAAGCAGCGTCTGGCTAAAGATAAACCGCAGAAAAAAGCTCTACAGAAAACACAACATAAACTGCAACAACCACCTCAACAGAAAACGCAACAACCACAGCAACAGAAAGCGCAACAGCCTGCAGTAACAAGTAGACTTTGTGTTTCATGCACATACTGCCTCTTTTATGCATGTTCCCAAATAGACATGTGCCTATTTATATATATTTATAATATATATATAATATAATATAATATAATAAAAAAGCTAATATTTTGGGTTAATGAAACATGCTCCTCTTTCATTAGCCTAACAAAAAAAACTGTAGTTGTGCTCTTTTGCAGTCTAATCTCTTGAAACATTTGTTTGCATTATACATTTTTGTTGTGTGTTATTTTATTTAAATGTTCAATTTTCTTTTTATTTAAAAAAGTTAATACATTTAGGAGGACAGCACATTTTTATTTTTTGTGTGTAATGTAATACAATTCTGTGATAAAAATTTCAGATATAATTGTGATATGAAAATCTGACATCACATGCCCAACTCTGTTGTTTAGCAGGAAATGCCACACCTCAGCGCAACATAACCTCCTCCTTGACAACAGTTGCCTCAGCGACTGTTACTTCAACATCTATCACCTCAGCAGCTGTATCTCCTGTGTGGGCGACCCGACAATCTGATCCAGTCACCAAAACATTATCTATTAGCCCTCAAAAAATCATGTCAGCTGCTTTCCAGCCAAAGGTCGTCCTCCAGAGGTTGACTATGCTTTCAGCCGTCTGTGTATCAAAGGATAGTATGCACACAGTAAAATCTGCTACTGCAAACAGTACCTCAAATTTAAGGTGAGTAATGGGCTTGTCCTGGTTAAAGGAACAGTTAACCCAAAAATTACAGTTTGCTGAAATTGTACTTGCACTCAGGCAATCCCAAAATGTAGTTTCTTCATGGGAACAGATTTGGAGAAATTTAGCTTTACATCACTTGCTCACCAATGAATCTGTTACTTTTGGATGGTTTAAGGGTGAATACATTTTCAGCCAATTTTCATTTTCACAACTGTTTCTTCAATTACGGAGTAGTTTGAATTTCTCATCACCAACCATGTCATATCGGGCTCTATATTCTAGAAGTGCAAAACGACCTGCCCCTGATGAGGAAGAAGAGCTTGTTTCTGAGGAAGAAGAGCTTGTTTCTGAGGAAGAAGAGCGTGTTTCAAAGCAACACCAGTACAAGTCCATATACTTGCATCATCGCTGTTGTCCAGCATGTCTGGATGGGGTGAGACCGTCTCAAGTCGACATGCACCGTGGTCAAAATCCACTACTTATCCCACTGCTTTTTAAGTTTAGGCGAATGACTGCTAGAAGGCGCATCGATGGAAAGGTGGGTGGCATTTGATGAAGTTGTTAAGTAGTATTACAATATGAAATTGATTATATTTTAAAATGTATTCCTGTGATGCAAATCTTAATTTTCTGCCGCTGTTACTCCAGTCTTCAGTGTCACCTGATTTTTCAGAAATCATTCTGAAATGCTGATTTGCTGTTCAAGGAACCTTGTTATTTGCCCTCTTTAGGTGTTTTTCCACATTTTCTATCGTTCACCATGTGGGCGGAGCCTGTGCGACATGCAGGAAGTGCAGGAGTACTTGTTTGAAACACGCTGTGACTTCCTTTTCCTGGAAATGTTCTGTATGGACCCATTTGTTCTTGTAAATCGCGCCCGACCTCCTTCCACATCAACTGGCAAGCCTCACCTCTACCTGCCGGACATCTCAGAGGGCAGAGAGGTGTTGCCGGTGCCCTGCGTTAATGAAGTGGACAACACGCTTGCTCCTAATATCAGCTACACTAAAGACAGAGTTCCAGCTCCAGGTGTTTCTGTTAATACTAGCTCAGACTTCTTGATCGGCTGTGACTGCACAGATGGTTGTCTGGACAGGTACAGTTTTTTGAGTCTGCATTTGTGTGTGAAATTTTTTAGGTATGTTACAGATTTAGTACAGGTCGAGCTTTATTTACAGCTGTTTATCTGTGGCATGTTGTCCATTCCTTCAGAAGATGCTTTGGACTCAAGTCATCATTCAATTTGTAAACAGACAAAAGTGCCACTTGCAATGGATGTCTGTAAGGCAAGACAGTAAAAGGGTCAGCCCTTGTTGAATTGAGTGTGTTGCTACACTTTTTGCTTATTTGTTGTTGGTGGCCTTAAAATATTTGATGTAGATTGTAACATTTTCCAATTTTTTTTTTAACCGTTTAGACAAACCAGTTTGTCTATGTACTGCATCTACCAATTCCTAACCGACAATCACAGTTCTTGTGATCATAATTCTTGAGGTCATAACCAAAATATGGCTTCCCAGATAAGGTGTTTTTTTGGCTTTGAAGTAATTAATTAATAATGAAGGGGCTGATAACACCTTTTGATTTTAGATTACCAACAAGACATTGACTATGTAAATTGGATTGAACTTGGAACATTCCTTCTAAATTATGGAAATTGTTATTAAACATTTTGTATTTGTATGTGTGACAGGTCAAAGTGTGCATGCCACCAGCTGACCATTGAAGCCACGTCCTTATGCAGTGGTGGTCCAGTGGATGTTAGTGCTGGATACACGCATAAGAGGTTACCAACCACCTTGCCAACAGGGTTAGAAACGACCTTTGTCTGTTTTTCTGTCTGTCTGATTCTCGTATGGTTACAGTGGATTTGCCGCCCCCCCCAAATCAGATGTATCACATTGTATTGTCAAAAATATAATTGTTATGATCTGTTCTCAGATCAGTACATAATTTTGATAGCACTGCTGTTCAAAAGTTTGTGGATAAAATGTTTTAAAAGTCTCTTATGCTCACCAATGCTGCATTAATTTAATATACTCTTAAATGTAGTTTATTTCTGTGATCAAAGCTGAATTTTTATCATTACTCCAGTCTTCAGTGTCAACATGATCCTTCAGAAATCATTCTAATATGATGACTTGCTGCTCAAGAAACATTTCGCTATTATCAAATATTGGCAACCGTTGTGTGCGTAATATTTGTGGAAACAGTTGAGACATTTTTCAGGACTCTTTGATGGAGGTAAGTTCAAAAGTACAACATTAAAGTTGTAACAATTTGAAGCTACCTTTCTGAAGAAAAGTATCAAATTATTTTCAAAAAAAGAAAAGCGAACGCAACAGATCCCAAACTTTTAAACGGTAGTGTATAACATTTCTAACCACAAAAATGACATCACACTTCCACTTCCATTCCTGTAGGGTGTATGAGTGTAACCCTCTGTGCCGTTGTGATCCGAGAACATGCAGCAACAGGCTGGTTCAGCATGGTCTGCAGCTGCGGCTGGAGCTCTTCATGACACAGCACAAGGGATGGGGCATCCGCTGCAAAGATGATGTAGCCAAGGGCACATTTGTGTGTGTTTTCACTGGTAAGTGAACATAAATTTTAGTTCTTTAAACACAACAAAAAAAAAAAAACTAAAAAAAACAAAAAAAAAAAACAAAATTCCTCCATCACATCCATCTATCACCTCACAGGTAAAATAATAAACGAAGACCGAATGAATGAGGATGACACAGTGTCCGGCAATGACTATTTGGCCAACCTGGACTTCATTGAGGGTGTGGAGAAACTGAAAGAGGGTTATGAGAGCGCGGCGTACTGCTCGGACACAGAGGTCGAAAGCAACAAGAAGACCATAAGCATGAAAACAGGGCCGTTATGGAAAAACACTCTCTACCGAGAAGACTCTAGCAGTAGTGAAGGTGTGTGGTGTGTGTAAATATTCAGCTTTATGAGCATTTGCACATATTAGCCAAACAATAGCATGTCTTTTCACGTCTGTGTGCAACTGTGAAATCTTTTATGTTGCTTTTTCCATAGAAAGAGAAGAACCTATGGAGCTGGACACAGAACAAGAAATGGAAGGTAAGATGCAGTGTTACTAGTATTTTTTTCTATACTGTTATTGTTTTTATTAATGTTTTGAATAGGCCTGTCGCAATCAATATATCGACTTATCACACAGTATATGTACATGACCTCAATCATTTTTGGTGACGCAATATATCACCCAATATATTTACTTAAAAATTAAAGGGGTCAGATGATGCGAATTCAAATTTTCCTTTCTTTTTGGAGTGTTACAAGCTCTTGGTGTTTAAAGAAGATCTGTAAAGTTGCAAAAGACTAAAGTCTCAAAACCAAAGAAATACTCTTGATCAAAGAATGGTCACAGCACACCTACCCTAAAAACGGCTTATTGTTCGAACAGCCCACCCCCACATATCTACCTCACTTTGTGGGAAGATTTGCATAACACCGCCCAAGTGTTTACGCAAAGAAAGAAGGTGTAACTTTTTATTCTCGCTGTAGTATTGTTGCGCTGCAGCCATGTCGTGAAGGCGCTGTGGGCTTCGTTGTGGAAAGCGAAACTACTTTGTTGGGTCTTCCAAAAGAGGACGATATCCGTTTTTTTTTTTCCTCGTCATGCCTAGAGCCACTGAACTGTTGTGCTGGTCGCTGAGGGGGAATACCATCATACTTTCACTGTGGACAAAGCGGAATGTCCAGCCCGGGGGTCGTCAACATGTGGTGTGCTTGCCACTCATTCCGTCGCTCCGCCGGGCGCACGTTCGCGAACCCGCGCCTTCAGCATCACTCTAGCTCCGGCCTCAGCCACGCTAAGCCGGGCTGTCCCTTCCGCTAGGCCGCTGGTTTTTCGTTGTAAAGCGAAAACTACTGTTTGGTCTTCCAAAAGAGAACACGACACCAAATCAGTGGTTAAGTTGTATTTACAAAAGTGTTCTAGAACAGTTTAACCCAAATATCCAGATGTGTTGCAGCACATTTATGGAGGACTGTTTACTGATCCATGGGAGAGTAACGTTAGACTAAAATGACGGCAGTTATGACTCACGTAAGTACGTTTTCATTTAAAAGATTTACCACTGACGATTCAAACGCGAGTTTTAAACAGTGTAGAGTAGCGCTTGTCGTTTGTAATTTCTCCGATCACAAATGAAGACATGATTTTATGTTTACGCGGCATGATGCAATGCAACGCAACGCGTAAAAAGACCGTAAAAGTCATTATAATCAGTAATTATGTCCCACTGGATGCAACAAATGCCTCGTTTTAAATGGGTTTTAATGTTTTTGTCTCGTCGTTTCGGCCGGACACGGCATCACAGTATGGTGAGGGGCGTAAACATTTCTGTCTCACGCTTGAGGTATTCGGCCAAACACAACACACTGAATAGCTGGCCAATCACAGCACACCTCACTTTTTAAGACCGATGAGCTTTGTAAAAATTGTTTCACAAAAGGCGGGCATAGAGGAAAAAACAATATATATATATACTGTAGGGTTTTTATTATTAGCTCTAAAAAGGGAAATATTAATGATGAATTATAACTGGTTATGATTCATAAATATTTAGATTATATATTCGAATTAACTGCAGCAGAATCAATATCACAATTATTTGATCTGTCCGTCCACCAAGCAGACAAAATAATAATTTATCAATTCAAATCAAGATTATTTTCCTGGCCAAGGAAGAATAAACTGTCCTTCTTTGTGCAGTGCTAGCAGTAATTTAGCAAAATGTAGCAAGGGTTCACACATTCATTGACTTCGAATTGTGAGCAGCAAACAGAGACAATCCGTTGTGAATATAAGGGATTTAATAAATGAAACTACATCTAACATAACTAAGCAAAACACTTCTATATACACAGAATGAAACAAAGTAAGGAAAAGAGAGAGAAAAGAAAAGAATGGCAGTATTTCACATCACTTAACCACAACCTTTGAAAATCATCAAAGAATCCAAAAATCACCTTAAAAAGGGGCTGAAACTTAAACACGCATCTAAATAATTTTAAGCGGTTACTTGCATTGGTTTCGATTGCTGAAGAAGAGTCCTGATGTGGTAGACACCGGAGGTCTTTTGATGAGTTCGTGAGGAGTCAGCTGGAAGTTTTTACTTCTGGTTCTTCTGACGAAGGAAAAGTCCACAGCGACTAAAGTTACTTGAAGATAAAAACTGCCGGAAAATAAAACTCAAGAGGAAGATCTTGAGAGTCTTGGAAAAGTGTTGTCTCAAACGAAGAGGGTTTCTGAGCAAAGATTATTTCGGGCTAATCACTTTTGAGGGTTCCTATTCTGTGTGGACTGGCCAATACCAGGCGTGAATTTTTGAGCGGGAGAAGTTTCCTTTGTTCCCTTCATGGCTCATTTGCATGTTTTATGGCCGGTCTGGAATTTCTGTAGTTTTAACCCAAAATATAGTACAAATCGTATGATGCGTTTCACAATCACATACTGTACATCATTGTTTGAGGAATGAAAAGCAGATAATATTGATACCAAGAAACAAACATTTAGAAAAGATTAAACCAAAGATACCTTCATACACCTGAATATCAGTGTTTAGGGCTTTAACTAATACAAATAACGAGTGGTAACTCAGCTAATCTAATAGGGAAACGTACAAACAACACATGCAATATACCAGGTATATTTGTAGAGTATAATAGAGTAACGGTCTTTATATGTGTGTGTGTGTGTGTGTTAGTTTGCTTGGCCAGCCAGGCCCATCGGGGTCATTTACAGCTCTTTGGACAGTGTTTGAAGTCAGATGGGGGAGATGATAGTTGGGGGGACTGGTTAGAATCTCCTTGATGGCAAGGAACCATTTGGCAATTTAAACCCCCATACAAACGTAAAGTCTCTGACCAGAACTGTAATTTATATGCAAATGTCAAAGGCTAAAAAGGGGCCTCTTAATCCACAAAAACCCAAAGATCATGCATGATTCTACGCAGACGCTACACAGTATGTGGAAAATAATGTTTTTAACTTTAAACCGCATAAACACAATTCATTACACCAAATACACAAAATGATGTTCTTTTTAGCAAATCATATGACCCCTTTAATGTAATAATGTTTTTAACCACGCACTTGCGCCGGTGTCTTTTGCAGCTTCTCGTACATAACGTGGTGTAGTCATGAGGTGCTAGTTCAAATGTAAAAAATGCTTCTACAAAAAACAGTTTCATCTGCAGATATGGTCTTGTTTAGGGATCTGTGCCTTTGTGCATACAGACATCTGACTGCTGAGTAGTGATTGTGTTTTTCAGCAATAGTGTGCACCCTTAATTTACAGAGAAAAGAAGGTCAGGGAAAAATCTGTAGATGGAAAAGTTCTTTGTGCATTTTTCTTTTTTCTATTTGTTAGTTTGCACTTTTTGTTAGAAATTTTTTATTTACTATTTATTCAAGTTTTTAAGGTATCTAATATTTAGATACTTAATTTCCATGATCTAAATATTCTTAAGAATTAAAAGTTTGTTGTCATTTGGAAGTGTGTTGGCCTTCTTGCATTACTATGCTGTTACATTATGATTATATATTCAGTGGCATAAAATGGTCTTTAAAATTACAATAATATCGTTTATCGCAATTATTTCTGGGGCAATATATCGCACAACAAAAAGGTGTTATCATGACAGGCCTAGTTTTATTGAAGTTTTTGTTTTAGGTTTTAGTTTTGATTATTTCCAGTTTACCATTAGTGCTGAACTTAGCAGTATTTATTTTCAAGTTAGTTGCCAAGGCACCATTTCTAAATTTCATTTAGTTAAGTTTTCATCTAATATTTTTATTTAATTTTATTTCAGTTAAACACGTTTTTAATCTTCCTGTTTTGCATTCTTTGCTGGTGATGGGAAAAGTACATCATTATTAGTAACTAATAAGACAAAATGAATGTTTCGGGAACACTGTGTAGCAAACTAACTTGATGTTTTTTTTTGACCTGTCCTCTTTACCTGTTCAGTGAGAAAACTATCCCATAAGCCACATGAAACATCTAAAGATGCTCAGAAGAAAGTGACCAAACAAATGAGAGAGGACGGTCAGTTTCCATTCTCTCTATTCTCCATTTCTGTTCCTCATTTTATGCTTTTAGTGTCTATAATTTGTGTCTACAGGTCAAGAAACCTCAGGTCCAAAGCGTTGCTTTGCCAGAAAGTCATTCCAGAGAAGAGTAAAACCACTAGTAACCACGGATGCAAAGAACGAGAAAATGAGGACAACTCTAACTGGCAACAACACCCGCAGACTGTTCAACGGCGAGGAGGCCTGTTACATCATTGATGCCAGACAAGAGGGCAACCTCGGCCGCTTCATCAATGTAAGCTAAACGTAGCCTTTCGTGATTGTAGACGAAACATTTTTTTTGTGTGTGTTTTACTCTTAAATCTGCATCTCTCTCTACAGCATAGCTGCAGTCCGAATTTGTTTGTTCAGAACGTCTTTGTCGACACACATGACCTACGGTTTCCATGGGTGGCGTTCTTTGCCAGCAAGTCAGTGCCTTGATTAATACCAGCTCCATTTTCTATTACAGAAACTGAAGTTTTACTTAAAAATTTGTGGTTGACCTAAGTTTTATGTGGAAACTCTTGCTATTTTTAATCTTGTTTTTATAAAACGCATGCGGTCTTTTTATTTATATTTTTAAATGTTATATCCAGACCAGAAAGTTGTCTTACTCTGTTTTTCCTTTGATCTCTCTTTACCAGGCGCATCAAGGCGGGTACAGAGGTGACGTGGGATTATAACTATAAGGTTGGCAGTGTGGAGGGGAAGGTTCTGCTCTGCTGCTGTGGTTCTCTGCGGTGCACAGGAAGGCTGCTCTGATATACTGCTTTCAACAAAAAACACTACAACTTTAATAGAGGTGTTATCATTGTAAACAGTTTCACCAAGCCATCAGAAACATAGTTGTGACACTGTTCTGGAAGAGCATTCCAATCATGAGCCTTTGAATATGAAAAGAATAATAAAATATATTCAAGTTTGTGTTGTTGCTTTTATTGTTTTCTGTTTTTATTGTTTTAACCTCTACGAGTATTGTTAATAGCCACTTACTTGATGTAAATAAAATGTGCAAATATCAAAAAACGACTTTTTGTGTAATGTTTTATCTTGTATGTAATTTATTTTAAGTCAAATATGCAGGTAAAAAAAAAAAGCTAAGTATGAACAATTACTATTAAAATAATAATCACGTTGGGGGAGGGGGAATACATTTTTCTCTTTTAAGACAAAATGATGTGTGTAATATATACAATTGTCTACTGTGTTAAGGCCCATTCACACCAAGCACGGTAACTAAAGATATAGTTCTAAAAATCTTTCTCAACATTAAAGAATAGCAGAGTCCACACCACAACTATAACGAGATAGTTGGAATCACTTTCAGAATGATTTTTTTTCCCCAGCTGATGAATGATTAAAACATTGACAGCCAATCAGAATCCGTCCTGCTGTAACGAGCTCAAGCATTTAAAGCGGCAGACGCGCGTGCGCTTAGAATAAACAGACGATATCGTTCGCTGGTGTGGACGCTAATATCTTTATAGTTATCGTTCTTGGTGTGAACGGGGCTTTAGTCTCACTGTAGTATCAAACATAATAAAATAACTACAATTATTACTACTGTAAAATCAAAATAAAGGAATCCCTTTCAAATATAAGCTTTTCTTTCTTTTTCCACTTTGTTTACTTTTTGTGAAGACATTGTGGTTATTGTAGTAACTGTTATTTGGTAACTGCACATTTTTGCGGATCATCATCACGGAATAAATATTGCGTTGTTTACGTCGGATGTGCAAATGGCACGCGCGCGTATAAAGAAGGTTGGAGGAGGGACCGGAAGTTGTTTTTCTTCAATGTTTAATTGGGCCCGAGCTTGTCCCAAGTAAGAAAATTGGAGGCGAAGCGTAAACACGGATTTTCTTTGGGATAAACGGACAGGACTGGCTGCTAAGACGGTAATTACAAAACATTTTTTTTACTGTCTGTCACTTTTTGCCCCACTCTCAGCCGAATTACCCACGAACGAGCATTTGAGAAATGGCCCGTTGAAGATTAGAAGATCTCAAAATGGCCGTCGACGCGAAGAGCTGCTGGTCAGCTAGAAAAATATCATATTTATCTGCTGTGTTTCAAACGTTACGATGCCATGTAATGTATCGATATTGCCGCACATTTTATAACAATAGAGACGACTAATAAATGGATTCCCTGCTGTTACATTGTAAAAGAAATCGTGATGAAAAACAATAACAACTTGAGCTAACGTTAGTTGGTTAGCCTATCCATTAGTTTCAGAGAAAATGTAGTTTTTCTTATTATTTATTATAGATATAGCTAACGATATATATATAATATAGATATATATACCTATATATATAATATAAAATCGGAAATCTGCTCACGTTCGTTACTACCGTTAATTTCGAGGTTCTTGGTATTTCCTTGAGTGTAACGTCTTGGTCCGCGGCTTCTCCGCTAAATATAGATGTTGCCTCGAATAACTGGGTCTTGATACAGTTGGAGGCAGGATTTCTGCATTATATCCCGTCAGCTTTCTGTTTGTTTTACTTTCCAGATGTTAGATGCTCTTTAGCGCGTTTTTTAAATACATATTTAGTTTAAATAGTCATATTAATTCTTATTTCTTAACTCTAATTTATTTTTCTGAGGTCTCGAATAATTTTCTCCCTTAATGTTTTCATGCATAATACATATGCATAAAAAATCTTTGATATCATATAAAGTTTTCCATGCAGACCGGAGTGGCCCTTTATTCATTATTCAGTATTGCTTAACAGTAACGTGTGTCACCCATACAATAAAAATAACGTGGCAAATTTTTTTAATTAAAATCTCAGATTTTCTTATGTTAAGTTAACGTCTCATTCTGTCTGTCCTTCCAAGTGTTTTAAGACCTGTTCTAGACCTGCCTCTATAAACTGCACACATAGGGTAAATAATAGTGTAAAAACTTAAGACAGTTGTTTGCTTTTTCCTCTATATACTCATTATTGTTTATATTAAATGGCTGGATTATAGACCTTTTTCCAGCATGTGAAAAGCTTACTAGCTTGCCTTTCTTTTTTTTCTTTTTTTTCTTTTTTTAGAAGAGAAGAGTCCAAAATCAATGTGACTTCTAAAAGTCACAGACTAGTTATTCTCACCTCCTTTATTTTTAGCATATAAATATAGATGTCAGTCTTCCATACTTAATGAAAACATATTGAGATTTTAACATTTTATGTATGTTGTGTTCTTGTCTTGCTTTAAAATATGCTGTTGTTAATATTCATGTAGTTCAGCTTTTACCTGTCCAGCTCATAAAAATATTCAAGATGTTCTGATGTCCAATAAAAAGAAAAAAAAACATGTATATGGGTATGTAAATATGTATGTATTATGAGGTATGTATGTGTGTATATATATATATATATATAATCTATATATATAATATATATATCTATATATATATATTTTTTTTTTTTTTTTTTTTTTTTTTATTAGTTATATTTTATTTATTATTATATTTGTTGCAGCTTGTGCAGATGCCACATCCAGACGGTACACATCCTCGGAGAGGGCCAGCCACTGCAGATACAAGGTCGTTTCGACGGGACAGAGATCGGGGAGAAACCTCGGCATCGCCGCGTCACCGACAGTTCTCCGCCAGCAGTGTACGTTAGAGGAGGGGAGAGGGACACAGCAGAATCCCGGCTATGCCCGATCAGAGGTATGATCAAGCACTGGAACATGACCAAAATTCATGGTTTACCATTGCTTGATGCCCTACACGGCTCCAAAAAAAGACAGCCGGATAGCAGTTGGTTTCAGGGAAGTATTACAATAGTAATCTTTACTTTGGGTATATTTAGTAAAAATTAAAATATACTGTAATATGCATATAAGAACAAAAACTGTATCAACATGATAAATAAGAAATGTTTCTTGAGCGCAAAATCAGCATATTAGAAAAATTAATTTAAAAAACAAAAAAAAAAATTATAAATCACTTCTTTTCCCAAATAAATTGCTATTTGATTAACATATGGTACGTTTATTGTATTTACTAGTTCTACATGAGATGAAGTCAGTAGTTCCTTTGCCTCTTCTCTTTTTGGATTTCTTATGAATAATTTTTCAGATTTGAATTTCCTCTATGTATGCAGTATTCACCACTGACTTTATTTGCAGTCAAAATGGTTTAAACTTTAATTATTAAGGTTTAATAATTAACCTGTGGTAATGTTTAAACCTGATAATATGGTAAAGTTTTTTTTTTTAATGAATATTAATTCAAAACCAGGAAGTATGCAGTGGTTACTTTGAAGCAGAATCATTCTGTAATTCTGTAAAGTGTTAAATGGCACTTATCTTCTCCCCAGCTACGACAACCGCTCTTCAGACCGCAGGCCTTACGACAGACATTACGGCGAGAGCTATCGGCGCCTGGACCACAGCCGCGACTGGGACAGGGAGCACGGGACGCCGAGCAACTACTACTCCCGCGACACCTCGCCCAGCTACGACTACCGCCGGGGCCGCGATCGGGACCGTGAGGACTCGTACCGGGGGAAAGGCAGCAGGCGTAAGCACAAACGAAGGCGGCGTAGAACCAGGTCCTATAGCCCATCGTCCTCGGTGAGTACTTCAATACCAGAGCCTGCTCTTTCCCACCCCCAAATCCTTTCTCCTATCTCTACCCCTACACGCTCCTGTCTTTCTTTCTCCATAACGCTTTTCTTTTCCACAGCCCCAGGATTTGGTAAGTATGAACTCCTTTGTTTTATGTTCTTCTTTTTGTTGACGTTTTGTCTTTTTTAATAGTGATAGTCCAAGTCTTGGCTTTCAGTGTTTATAATCAAATTAGCCCCATCTAGCATTATAGTGAGGCTCAATCCAATAGACATTAATGTTAATATTAATAGTAGAAAATAGGTTTGTTGGGAGAGCCTCCATAATTAATATCTCATAACTCTCATCCATTCTTTATCTTGATCTATCTACACACCTATATTACTCTTTCACACAATTTAGATGTTAAAAAATAGATTTTTTTAAATGGAAGCATATAAAGTTATTTCATAATTTCAGCTCTTTTTAATTTTATTTCCAGTCTTTCAGTAGAGCAACCTTTTGCTTTGGATATGTAATAGTTGTGAATTAGCAATGCCTTTACTCATGTGCTCTTCTATGAGTAAATGTTGATGCAGGTTGCTTTTTGTGACTTTGTGACAGAGGGATGAGGGGGAGTTTGAAAGCAAGCAAGCAAGAAGGGAGGGGTAAAATGTTATCTTTGACTTGATCCCTTGCACTATATCCCTATCGTTATATATATCTCCTCACGTGGTGTCAAACGAATCGCCCCATGACCACCAAACCTACCTACAACAACTACAACACTGCTCATCTTCGTCGCCGTGGCTACGGCTGTCCCCCTCCACTCTCCCCGCTCCGCCCACCTCCCCTCCTCCCACTGCGGTCGTGGCGTGACCTCTGACCTGTGACCCTGGCCGGGGCCGAAGCAGCGGAGTGACAGCGGGACGCGGGCACTTTGTGTGAGGGACGACGAGGAGGGTCACCTGATCTGTCGGAGTGGCGACGTCCTGCAAGAGAGATGTACACACTGCCACTACTACTACTCCTCTACTCCTATATCGTAACCTTTCTCCCTATCAGTACCAGCACACAGCAGACACACACAGGGGAGGGCAGGAGGTCATGATCATGATGTTGGTGGTGATGATGATGCTGCCATAGAATGTTCTCCCCTTTTGCCGGAACAGGCAAGGGGGAAGGCATGTCCAACATGTCTTTTAGTAGCTCCTTTATTCATTCTTTTCAATGGGGTTGGGCTGTTTGTGTTGCTGTGTAGAAGAATTATGATCCTTTTTAATTCTTGACTGCCAGCTTCCCAGATTTAGCTTTTCCACGTCCCCATAATGTGCGTTTTATTCTGGTCTTGTTGCAGCATTTGGCTGCATCAAGATTCACATTGCGCCTACATCGTATGCTGTCAGTCAATCATGTGATTGCTCTGTGACATTCGCAATGTTTCCAGAGTGACTATGCGTGTCATTTTTCATAGAAGATACAGTAATTTTTTGTTTTCGAATTGGCTTAAAGCAATCCCATAGTTTTAAAAATCGTTTAGTGACATTTTATCTAATAAGGCTGCTTATGTCTACGTCGGGCCTTTTTCCTTTTTTTTTTTTTTTTTTAATAGAAATGCAGATTAAATCAATTTAGTCGAATTAAAAATAAATGTAATTAGAATTGTTTTGTTGAAAAATGTGCAGTTTTTTTCAATCCATGTTAACTTTATTCCTTTCATCGAGTGTGTGCATATTGACACTTGTCCGATATTTTTTTTTTAGTTGTTCTATAAGACAAAATCCACAGGAAGTTGATGTTTCTCAAAGGACGTTCAAGGTCTTGTTAGGATCAGACTTTTAGTGTAACTCATTTTGAAATACCAAAAAAACCTCACCGACTCGCAGTAACGTCATGTTTCTTGTCCCTCAGGTGTTCACTGAAAAAGTTTGCAGGTCAAACAAACAGGACGACTATTTAACAGTCCATTCTCTCTCGGAATACTAACCTAAGCAGAGATACGCACATTGACTAATCACTACAGACACGGAAACCAAACTGTTCAATTGTTTTCTTTCTGTCCGAGTTTCACAGATTATTTTGAGATTGCAGAGGTTTTATATTGTGCAAATGTCTTCTTCTTGTTAATATTGAACTGGGTCTGGTTTATGATGCTGTGAGCCATTCGATGTTTTTGCAAAGCAATCTTTCTAAAATGTATGTAGTCTCTTGTTTTGTTGAAATAAAGAAATAGGAGTGAATGTTTTAGTCTTGGTTGTTGTGTATTATGAGGTTTTGTTATGTCTTTTTATCCTATAATTGCTGTCATAATTTGACTTTATTTCTACTTTAAATAATAGACTTATCTGACAATTATGACATTTGTCATACTTTCTACATTTTATGCTGTAATTATGACTTTTTATCTCCTAATTTCTATTTATGTCATAAATACGACTTTATCTCATAAGGA
>JADLZN010000238.1:0-69562 GCA_018155175.1 Sinocyclocheilus anophthalmus
GGTTTTTTAGAAAGATTGAAACTAAAATACGATGCTGTGACGACTATACTGTAATCCGGCAGTCATGTCACAACACAAGTGTGAGTAACGTGATCACTATTGCTTTGTCTGTTACCAACATGAAGATCATTTGATATCTATTGTTGATGTTTTAACACCTAAATCACTGACGCGTCCAACATGCTGTCAACCTACACTACTGTTAGCCATGCATCGTAGTGCTGGTCGTGTTACTTCCATGTCTACAAAATCCCCAACGCCTATTCACAAGGAGACGTTCAAATGAATGAGGGGTGGTGGGGTACACAACAAATGACAGACTGTAACCGTTACTTTAATCTAACTTATTTCTTTTTGGTGCACAAGATCTTGATAACATTGTTAAGTGGTGACCTCAGAGAACAGAATACAAACAAAAAAACAAGGCAGTTCATGATCCTTAATGAAAACAATGAAGAAAAAACATGATTAAAATATTAACTACTTCCTTTTAATTCAATTACTTAAAAATGATTTGAAGCAGTAACTTTCCAGTACACAGAAAATGTCAGCATGTCAGGGGTCTGGGCAAGGGTTTTTTTTGTGTTTTTGCTATCCATTTTTTATAAAAAATCCAAAGCGGGTCATTTTATACACCTGTTGTACACTATAAATACAGACAGTCCACATCTCTATCTGCTATCTGATATGGTGGATCAAGAGCTGCTTTATTCAGGTATGGGAGAGGAGACATTAAACGAAGCTGCCAGGACTGATTGTTGTTATTTTGTCTTAATCTATACTTTCCTCTGTCAGCTGATAACTGCAGGTCTGACTGTTTCAAGCATAGAGCAGCTGGACAGCTTCCTTTTATTTGTGCAGCCATCTCATGGGGCGAATCATTTCCATAGCGCTCACTGATATTAACACAGTGAAAACCCCTATAGACAACCTTTATTATTGATTCCCTCTCGACGGTCATGAATTTCCCTTCAACCTTCTGGCAAGTATGTCGCTGCATTGTCGGTGTTGGAAGGGTCCGCTGTAGTATTATTGTGATGTCAGATTAGGTCCACTAACGCCATTATTCACACAATAATCCACAGCGAACTGAAGTCTTTCACTCACCATTTGGACGTAAAATGCAGGGACAAAATGTTGACCATACACCACAAAACTATCCTATGATTTTCAGAAAATTTGAAATGGGGGTGGTTTGTTTTAAAGGATGTGTTTTTTCATCCATTGGAGCTTGACAGGCCCCCGTCACTATGATGTCTGTTTCGAAAGAGCATCTGAACAATTCCAAACTTCTCCTATTGTTTGTCACCGAAGAATAATAAATCATATGGGCTAAATTGCTGATGCTCTGATTGACGCCACATAAGTTAGTCTTAACAGGGACAGCTGATGTATGGAAACAACTGATATATAATACCTAAGGGGCATGGGGACAGATTACTATTTTGTCATTTGAGAAGGCTGTGAATTTATCGTTTTTTTGTCTGGATTGAATGTTGGTTCTGGTGAGAAAGGAGACAGCCTAATTTTAACTTTTGCCTGTCGGATTTGGTGCTGGAATTAGAAAAAACAACAAAATTTTTGCTGACATTTGTCCTAGAGGCTGCCCTAGTCTAAATAATAATGACACAATCACAGGAGATGCCACTAACAGACCTAACTAACAAGATGGAGAAACGCTCCAAGGATATCCAGATTAAGTGAAATACCGTGAACATTGTGCTGGATATTGTACCATGGGTGAGATGGCTGATAGGTCCTCCAACATCTTGATACGGAAACATATAAAATATATAGAAAAATCTTGCTTTTTTTGGTTTTGGTTTACATTAATTTTCTGAAAACCAGAAACAGATTTACAAACTCAGTTTTCTCAATATGTTCATGTTATGAAACTTTCTTGTTGCAGTTGCCTGCTTTAAAGTCATCCTCTCTTATAAAGTTCTTTATAAAATGATTGTTAAATGTCTCCAAAGCACGTTTGGGCCAAGCCTGTAGGCCGGTCTGTGTATATAAACCCCTCCGCCGCACCATGAATGGCTACATTCGGGTCGGAAATAAGCAATATGGGGAAAAAACAAATGTCTGGAATGAGTCCCTTTTTGTTGAGTTCAAACTGCCCAACCTGTCTCCCCCAGAACCAATTAACCACTAAAAGAAAGTTGTTTATGTGGTTTTATGGGTGTACATAAATTGCAGGATACTCTAGGGCCGCGAGGAGGGCACGACCCCAAAGTTTGAAAATCAATCGCAGGCTAACTAGTTAATGGGTTGTAAGTAGACCGGGGTTCAAAAGTCTCCCGATGAAGAAAATGTTTTTTGAAGTCTTTTCCCAGCTCAGAAAAGACTCAGTTAAAGTGATGATAGTTCAACCCAACTGTCTTAAGTTACTCCGAGCCTTATTTTTCCAATCTGTCTCACTCTCTTCATAATACACAAAAAGAGGACAAGATTGTGAATGACTGTTACTGTGTCGCGGGAAAAGGGGGCTTTGTACTAATGCAAATACAAGAAAGCTCGCATGGAACAAGACTTTCCTACCTGGG
This sequence comes from Sinocyclocheilus anophthalmus, assembly GCA_018155175.1. Lineage (NCBI taxonomy): Eukaryota > Metazoa > Chordata > Actinopteri > Cypriniformes > Cyprinidae > Sinocyclocheilus > Sinocyclocheilus anophthalmus. The sequence goes on from JADLZN010000238.1 coordinate 2,547, forward strand.
TCCATGGGGAGGTAACGCGTATATTCCCGGTGACAATGAGTAACAGAATAGAGGTAATAGAGACTAATGGTAGTTACAATTGAAACTGGAGGGTTTCGATAATTTGTTATAACATTTTGAAAAAAGCATTTATTCTCTTATGCAAAGCGTATATTTTTTGCAAGCAGCCTTACTCATTCTCAGTGTAACTTATTTTATTAAAAGTAATGTGTAAATGGCAATAGTCTTTTTTTGGATACAGTTCATGAGATAACATAAGTGATGTCTGATTCATAAGACAAAAGTCCATTCTTTTGATTCAATATTTTCAAAGAAGTTGAGACATTTGTAAAAGTGATGTGAATGGGATTCGGTACGATGAATCCTACTGATTGTTTTTTTTTCCAAATATAATCGTTAACGGCTCCAGGAGAGAAAATTTGGGGTTGAATAACTTACCAGTCTGTGAAACACACATTTATAAAACTATTAGAATTTAAGTTGGTCTATCGGTTTTAAGTTAGAAAATGCTACACCCCATTTATTCTACAGTAATTCTCTTTTTGTGTTCTATGTAAGAAAACAAAGTGATATGACATGAAGGTGAAGTCTTGAGTAAACCATGATCAAGTTTCTGTCAAGTTTTTGTTTTTTGAATAATCGATCCTATTAAATAAAACTGAAATAGCTTCCAAACCATCTTCGCCACATGCTGGTTCATACCAAACACGTAGTGCATTAGTTAGACATAAATCCTCTTTGCACAGACTATCACAATGGTGCTGGTCATGGGCAGATGACCCCGCTGTGTGTTACTGAAAGAGAACACACACTACACACCATGTGTCTCTCTCGGCACGCCACCTCTCATCTCGCTCCCTTCTGCCCATTTCCGCACTCCTTTCATCTCTCCCTCTCTCTTCTCACACCTAGACGTCTCCTTCGCTCGGCATTCCTCCATTCTCTACTCGGAGATTACTCTCCTCTCGCATATGCGAGCACAGAGAGGGGTTCTGCCTGTCTTCAGCTCTCCCGTCCTCTAATCTCCTTCTCCTCCCTCACATTCATCCTGCTCTTTCCACTTCCCTCCTCTCCCATCCTCCTGGGGCGAGCGAGTTGGGCTGGCTGCAATGTGTCAGTGTTACCCAGCATGCCTTTGGCAGTGCTGACAGCACTCGCTCCGGCCAACAAAAAGGAACAGGAAGGATTCCTGAGACGCGGCCAGACTGTCCACTCGGAGGGAGCACATCCGTCATATCCCGTGCACTTACCCCATGCTTCTTCCCTTCTGTCTGCCTGGCTCTTTCTCTCTCTAATGTGCTTTTCACATGAAAGAGCCACACATTTTTTTTTACTTCAATCTGATGATTTCTTGATCAAAAAGAAAGTAAATTCTTATCTTGCGATTGGGTGTGTGTGTCAGCGATTGTGTGCTCCTGAAAGTATGAGAGTGAGGGGAGAAATTGAAAATCCATGTCCATGTCTGAGAAAACAATAACTTTATCAAGAGCTTACATGGTGTCTGGACATGTCTGACAGGCGCGCACAGCGCCGCTCACTAAGAGCCAATATCACAGCCCCTGAGATTAGCAGTCTCAACCGCAGGGAGAATATGTGTTGCGATCGATATAAATGTCATCTTCTGCAATCCTTTATTTCTTTCTTTGGTGCGATTCAATTGGTCATTTCTACTCCTCTTCAGCTCTTCTTTATCTTACCGCTTTGTAAGTGTAGCGAAATTAGACAAAGAACATCATGAGGAACATGGGAGAAGAATCTCTCTGGTGAGTTCTGGTGACCATCTGACATTTACACACATGCTTTCCAACTCCAAGCCAAACCTTCATTCCATTTTCGAAATACTGATCTACTGCTTAGTACTTCTTTTTAAATAGTAGTGAAACAGAATGCATTATGCAACATTTTAAACTGCAGTATGGTACATTGTTGGCACATGACCTCACCATATGTATGTGTGCGAGTCATGTCTACTTATCATTTATGAAATTGGTCTAGACTCTTGGTTGCCTCATTAAATAATAGATAAAAAGACATGATAAAAATCATGGCTGATATTACTTCTGCTTCAATTGTCACATGGAAATGGAACGTCGTGGTGAGTGCATGCATTGTGGGATACATTATGTAGGTCAAATGTAATAGATCATCTGGATGTCCCATGCATACAGAAAATTAGCATATAATGGAGAATATGTATATACTACAGAAATAGAAAAAGTAATCTTTTTTTTTCATAAGAGTGGGCATGACCATTTTTTACTTGAATGTGTGCGGCTTCCAGATATCATTTGCTGCAAGCTTTTTTTTTACTGTACCAAACCTGTTATGCTGCTTGATATTGCAATCTAACATTTGTTATATTATTAATTTATTATCATAAACACACTGGTTGTAGGGCAAATACTATTATGGGAGAGAGCATTAAACTGCTCTGTTGTATACTGCACAATCTTTCTGACTGAGTCTCTCCCCCTTTCCACATTTGCCCCTCTGTCTCTGTCTCTTTCTCATTTGATTTTCTCTCTCAGGTGGTAGTTATCTGTCCAAGTGCTGTAATATTTCACCTCCAGATTGTTTAATGCTGCTATTTGGTCTAAAATCATATTTTCACACAGTGATGCCATTTTTCTAGAGAGGTTATGTCTGGACTTTTTAGCCATAACCATTTTTCTCTGTTTCATTCTAATCGTCTTTCACACATACTAAACAAGATTCAGTCCTACCCCTTCATTTATTTAGGGTTACCCTACTGAAAAAATAAATATCTTAAACTGGTCTGAGGTGGTTCTTAGATGCTTTAGCTGGTTGGCAAGCTGGACAAATTCCCAAAACACCTCTAAATCCAGAAAACCAGATGAGCAAACTCCAAACTGGTTTAAGTTGTTCAAGCTGTTGTTTTTCTGCACTGAAAGCAGAGACATCGCTCTATTCTTTCCCAGGCTGGAGTTCTAAAGTTATGCATTTGTTAAAATTCTCTTAAGAATAATTAACCTCAAATTCAGAAGAATCAGGTTTTGTCCTGTCTGATGTCAGAGATGTATTTATTTTGAGCAGGATTGTGTGGTCAGGCCAGCATGAAGTGATGAAGTTAGCACTGTGTGGCCTCTTAGCTGTGTGGGGAATCATGCCACCTGCTGTCTGTCCAATCTGGCCCCTCTTCTGCATGAAATATTGATAAAGAGATTCAATTATAGCAGAAGATAATCAAGAAGAAATCTAAACATACAGAACAGAGAACATCATAACAATGTGACGCTAATGCAAAGCCGAACTAAAATAAAAAAGACTATTAATGCGAATGTGAACTTTTCAATTCTGCAAAAAATTAAAAATACTGTGCATTTAATCCCATTCATTTTATGGGCAAATCTCCTCTTCTTCTGAGAGTGGCTTTTTCATGCAGCAAGCTGTTTTTAAGCTCACAGTTCACCAAAATAAATGCCGGTTGAGGTTAAATCATTGGGAAAATTGCTCTCATAGCGGGAAGCGCTTTGCAAAATGTCATTTCCAGTCTATTTCAGAGCCGTATGCGTCACCACACACTCTCTCTCTCTCTCTCTCTTACCCCTTTCCGACACCCTCTTTCACCTTTTCTTCAAATGCTTTATTTGAGCATTTTTTTCATTAGTGTGTGTTTTACATGTGTGTTGGTTCATTGTTATTAGCTTGCATGCACATGTGTTGGCTTCTTGACCTCTGGTTAGTCGTGCATTGTGTAATGTGCATCTGACTCCTGTTGGCACACTGCTGCTGCTGCTGGGTTGTCAGCGCACAAACACACACACACAGAAGATGGGCATCAATATAAATTCACTTGTTCCTCTTGATTTGCAGAATGGCTTACTGTGGGAGCCATGACACTGATTGGCTCTTTTTGGCATCCCACTGAACAGCATTTCCGGCAGGGTCACAATGCACAGATCTGTGTCTATAGCTCTGTTCCAAAACCTAGTGAGCAGCCTCCCTGCATGCTGTCTCATAGACGTGCATAATGTTTGCAAGACCATAAGTGACAGATAATCTAAATTTTTTAGGCAGCCATCATTGCTCCGTAGTAAAGTCGAAGTTAGTATGTTAGTTGCTAATGTACAGTTGAGATGTAAGAGAATAATAAGAGTAAAATAGACACATATTGCTTAAATTTTTAGTACAACGGTGTAATGCATTTGATTTACTATTTTAATCTTATTTGCCTTATTATATTTAATTTTTCATTATTGTAACTTTTTGTTCTAGTTTATCTTTAGAAATATTTTTAGTAGGCACTACTGATGAAATGTTTATAAATATAGGCCATCATGTTTTTTTTTTTTTAAATTCCTGGACAACCTATTTTATATATTGATATGCATATTTTAATATGTATTAATTGCATGTACAAGTCATTTATTATTGTAAGATTATATTAAATATATGATATCCGGCTTTATTTAGATTTATCTTAGTACTGATTGAACTTTGGTGTGTTACTGGCGGGTGCTTTGTAATTATTTGTGAAAATTGCTAGCAATTTCTGAGTTCTTTTTTTACAGTGTATCTATAGATACAAGAACAAAGAAGTATTTATTCTTTTGAAAATATTGTTATTTGTGTGCAACTTTGTGTGTTTTAAGCACAGTAGATGGTAATGATATGCGAATACTATTATATTTAACTCCACCGTTTTGTATCCTTTAGGACTGGCTTCGCCACGAAGGATGATGCCTTCAGTTTAGCTTCTGAATCATTTCCTCTGCATTCTGACAATTAAATTGAATGCTTATGAGCATCACGTGGTTTCTCATTCCCCTCACGCTGCTCTGAGATCCACCAGCCAGTCAACCTCAACAGAGGGTTCCTACGCATTTATAGAGGCAAACATACTCTCCTGAGAAGAAAACTAGAGATGGTGGCATTTATTTCCTTGAGACAAACTGCAAATAAAACCCACTCATTCATTTCAAAATGGGTGTAAGACCAGTTAAAACCAGCCATGTGTTGATTTGAGTTTCTGCAGCCTTCGGGCCTGGCTGGGCTTCATATTTTAGACTGGTTTCACTTGTCACGACTTAGAGAGGCATTTTGGAATGCATCACCCTCCATTATAAATGATGAAGTCGAATCTGAATAATGAATTGCGGTGCCTTTGCCATCTGCAATGAGAGAGAGAGAGAGTGAGAAAGAGCAGCAAAAGGAAATCTGAAGTCTGTGGTTGGTGAAGTTGATGAAAGAGGAAAAAACTGTGTGTGAAAAGCACAAAAGAGCTCAATTTGAAGAGCAGATGGGGATACATTTTTCTCTTCACACTGTTTTTCATAAGCACAATGGAAACGATATAAACGAGAACCAAACTAAATCAAGTGAAACTGAGCTGCAGAAAGTGAAAGACACCTGCACACCTTTCTGAACCTTTAGAATTTCCTCTGAGTTCCTCAGTGGGAGTCATAACTCTCAGGTGGTGACAGTATTGTGATGTATTGCTTGAGTGTCTGGATTGTAAGCTTTTATACCCTGTTCTACATACTATTACATTACAGGTGTGACCAAAAAAAAAAAAAAGAATGTGAGCTTCTATTTCACATTGTTTTACAGTAGGAGCACGGTATAAGGTAGCTTGTTCTCTGAGTGTATATGAGGTAAACTTAATGCACAACACTAGATTTTTTAAATCACTGGAAACTGATTACCTTCTTTAAGCTACACTCTGTAACTTTTGGCCCTTTAGCGGTTACAACATAAAATGTTTCTTGCGAAAGAACATTGTTTTGCTTGTTCTTCGGCTCTGCTTCTCTGTGTGGATGAATGTGGTTTGAGGCATTGGTGTTCCCCAGTAAAAGTTTTATATATTTAAAATACATTTATTTCATACGAAGTATAGTTCAAAACTATTAACATATTTATTGACATATCGTTCAAGACTTACTGATAATTATAATGATGAAATTATAATAAAACTTTAATTGTTGTACTACTTGTGCACAATGCATATTTCTTAAGATTAACCAAGCCTAAGTTTTAATGTGACTATTGATGAGGATTGATGATCTTTGAATAATATCAGAAATATATTTAAGGTGTACCTAAATTATACTTGCAATAGTTCCACTTTAGCAAATATCAAATATACTTCAGTATGTCTTTAATTGGACTTTAGCACTACTTTTGCACTATTAAAGTGCATTAAGCACAAAATTAGTTCCAATTCCTCCATGGTCAATTTTTCTTGTTTGTTGTGATGACAAACTTTCAGGTTCATGCTATCATGCTACTCACAGCCGAGCTACTTTTCTTTTTGTATGTTTATGATGTGACACACAAATAGCATACTGTATGTATGCAACGTACCAGAAATTCATCTCAGGAGCTCTATAACATTAATCATTATTATATGTCGATCAAAGTATATTTGGGTGAAGATATTATGGATTATAAGTTTTGTTTTGTTTTTTACACTCAATCATTAATAATAATTTTTTTATTAAAAAGCTGCATTGTTTAGCTTTAAATCAGAGGAATTTGATGAATCTCATTGAACTCAAAGAGCTGATGCTGGACTGTGTTTCCCAGCATGCACCCCATGAATAAATCATGCAAATTACAACCTCATTGTTTACTCTATTATGTGCTCTGTTGTTGCAGTATTTGTTGTTCCCTTTGAGTCATGTGTCATGTGGTGTTCATCTCGTCCCTTAATAATGACATTTTGATAGTCACCATCATTGTGTTTGTTGTGGATATTAAAAATTCATGTTAGCTGGTGCAAAAAAAATCGTATTATATATGCATGGTCATGGTAAAACATTACCTTAATATTATTATTACTATTATTATTTTATTATGTATTGGTTACTGTATTTTATCTATCGATTGATCAATATCCAGCTCTTCTCATCAATCGATGCTATTCCTTAGTCCCTCTCTGTTCAAGCTTGTACTATTGTAAACAATGTTTGAAACTTTGTATTATTACTAGCACTTCTCGTATTTATTTCCTCTCTATGATGAATAGCTTGTGTTCCTGATTTGTAAGTCACTTTGGATAAAAAGCATCTGCTAAATGAATAATTGCAAACGCACGTATATAGATGCCTTTATCCATGAATATAATTGTATTTAAGATAAATGTTTTAAACCCATAACTATTATTTAGATGTTTGTATAGCATGTGCTCATTCTAGTGTTTCTAATTCAATGGGACAGTCTCAATCTCTGTTGACAAATCATTTATGCAGCTGAATATTGATTGAGCTGCAGTCAAACCACTGCAGATCCCCATACATATCCATATTTGGTCACACAGTTGAGTCTCTAATCAGAAAGAAAAAAAAACACAGTAATTCTGCACCGATTTTAATCATTTGAATTATCGACCATGTGTTTGTACTTTGACACTACAGGTTTGCATTCAATATACACAGCTAGTTGTAGTTTTTAATTTGTTTTTACAAAACATCAGCCAGAGGTGTAATTTCATCCATATGCGAGTTCCACTCTTGGTTTTCTGGATGTCTCCCTCTCCTTGTGTATCTGTTATTGGGTTTGTACTCTTATTTTAGCCGAGGAAATCAGATCCTTGTGGTTGGCTCAGTGAGGCATTTTAAGACTGAATTACGGCACTGCAGAGCCGCAAGTCTTTTAAAATCCTGGTACTATCGTTTCTACTGTCTAACTGAGGAATCTCACATCCATTTAACAGACACTCAGACCTTTTAACTGGGTCTGCGGTGAACTTGGGATTCATTGTTTGTTCACACATACACTTGATCAGTGTTGAGGAAGAAACTTTGTTACTGTATCTTCCAAAACTTCTTATTTTAAAGTAGTTCAACTATAGTCAAGCTACTCTTCTTCTTTTCTTTTTTTTTAAGTAGGTAGATACAGTACACCTAAAACTAGTAAACAAAAAAAATGAAGCTACAGTATATAAAGCTGTTTTTCTCTGGCACAAAAACAATGCAGGATTTTGAATAAATGAATTTTGATTTAATCTCTATTAGGTTATAATATAAATGTAAACATAAATGTTCACTAAATCAACATTGTAAACATAACCACTGATGAATAGCTGTGTTTTTAACAAAATATTTAGCTATGAAAGATGCCATATGCATTGGACTCAAATAGCTACTGTAAATGTTTTATTTGTGAAGCGATTCACTTAAAAGCATCAGTCTTTTCAATGCTATATGAGAGAGTGAAGGCGTTTTAAGCCCCTTTTGAAGTCAGATGTCATAATGGTCTTCTCTTTTCCTCTAAGTGTGAAGAAGAGCTCAGAGGTCAAAGATTGTGCAGGTTATATTCTCCCTCAATGCAGAGCTGCAAAGCTTTCACATCAGAAGAGGTCATTTGACAATCACTAACTTTAGAGAGGCAGGTGTTTGTGCGTATGAAACAACACCAGTGTCTTCTTCCCTACACAGACAGACGTCTCTATGGCTTCTTCAGTCTCTGAGCTCCTCACTGCTGTGTGAAGAATTCATATATGAACCGAGAGATGGCAAAAATGAAATATATGCTTTGAGCTTGTGTGTGTGTGTGTGTGTTTTTATGTGTGCACGGAAAAAATCCACGAGTTAAATCAACTATGATCAGAGTACATATTGGCCCAATCTAAAGAGTGTTAAATTATGCTGAAGCGGAGTTAAAGTTAAGGGATAATTAAGCAATAATTAATTATGAGTGAGCATTAGTAAAGAAAAACGCTGGTAACAATTTGAAGAGATTGAACAACTTTGCCAGGCTTGCGAGACATGAAAACTAATCAATTAATCCTCAACAATGTAATCAACTTCAGTGTTACTTTAGCACTCTTTAGATTGGGACAATATGTACTCTGAGTAGAGTTGATTTAACTCGGGGGATTTTGCTGTGTGGGTGTGCAAGGTTCAAAATTAATACTTCGTAATTTAGCAAAAAATTGGCTTTGGTTACAAACTAAGGTATTGGCTGGTATTTATTAGAAGAAACAGCAACACAATGCATGATAAATCATACGAGAGGCAATTGTTTGTTGTTTGTTGTGTTTTGTATTATTTTAGTTTATTAAAAAAAAATTTTTTATAATTTTGGTATTGAAGATAAAAATGGTTTAGATAATCATAATATATTTTTGATATATTTTATATATATAATAAGATATTTTTTTCTATTGTTTTATATTGTTTTAATTGTTGCTATATTCTAATCATTACATTTATGCAATTAATTATATTTGAGTGAATAAGTTAAATTTGAAAGCAAAAACCTGGCAGTCTTATATCCAACACTTCGATTGCTAAGCACCGAGGTTGATTGAATGTGATTATCTTATTTGTTACATAAAAACAAGCCTTTTTTTATTTATTTTTTTTAGAAATCATGCCTGGTGATATTCTAATCATTCAAGTTATCACAATTGGCATACATTTTATGTTTGACGTATAGAATTAAGTTCCTTCATTTGAAGCAAGAATCTTTCATGTCTTCAATAAGTACTTTGATTTTACTGAGCACAGCAAGAGGGATATATATCATATTTTTGAACATAATAAAAATTGCTTTTAAATACATGCATGTCCATGTAAATAACTATAAAACTATAAAACTATAATGTCCCCTCTTTTCTGCTATATTGAAGGCCACATTCATTTCCTAAAGCCCTAAAACATTAATGTATTCACACCACACAACACAAACAAACACCTCACTTGCTTCTCTCTGTGTTCCCCCTGACAACAGATCCAGCACCCCAAACCAGATGCTTCACAATTACCCATAATTCCCCTGGAATTGTTCCTGCTTCATTGAGTCTTCAGCCAAAGTCAGGCAGCTGCAACTCGTCAAAACACACACACACTACAGGGCACAGCCTGATGTGACCACCCCGCTCCACCCCATCTGTTATGGTCGGGATGACGTCACCTCTCTCCCATCAGGTCAGATACACCTAAAAGCTTTGTTTCATAATCTTCATTCAGCTAAACTGTATTTTATGGACTTTTTATGGGCTTAAAGGCTTAAATATTAGCCAACACTTGATCCATGATCCATTCATATATATTAAGGTGACAGGATAAACCTTAGTATCACACTTCAGGCAGTTGCAAAGAGAATGAACGAATGACAAAAAAGACAGTATTGTTTTCTGTGAGTGTTATTTTAGGGATATAGATGTGGATGTCAGAGATCTGCCCTTCCGCCAATATGACTCGTTTATTTACTGCTACAAAAGTGCCTTCACTCTGGTCCAGCTAAAAAAGGAAAGGGGCCAAACAAAACACACCAAAACGACAGTCGGTGTGAAGCGGAGAGAGAGAGAGATGTGAGAGAGAGAGTAGAATAAAGGGAATGTGATAGAGGCAGGAAAAGGACCGAAGTAACTTAATTACATACTCAATAATGAAGGCGAGAGGGATGAGTGTGGAGGAGAGAAGGAAAGGAGTGGACAAAATGTTCTTCTCAGAAAGGCCTTGGACTTCAGCAAAATGTTTTCAGTAATAGTTTTGTGCCTTGGAGCATTGTAAATTTTAATGAATGATAAAAAACCAATTATCAGTAGTCATATTTTAATACATGAACCAGCCAACTGACCTTTTCATAGGGAGCCGAGAAAATGGCCCTCCAGCAAAATTGTTGTTTTTTTTCCTTCTGTCTTTGCTTCTCATTTAAAATAAATTTATTTTTAGTTTTCCCTCTGTCTTTACCTTTTTTCTTAAGCAGACATATTTTACAGATTGTGTAGCACAACTGAGTATGAGTGATGTAAGTTCCTTTAATGCAATACTTCAATATATACATTAGCTGTTTAATTTTAAATTTCCGTTGTTGCTAACCAACTACTATTTTCATTTACCTTGTTGTAGATCATAGATTTATTGTGTTAAATTCCAACCCCCATGCTATATTTAACAGTTAACTGTTTATTTTCATATTGAGCCATATAAGTTTTTCATTCATCCAGTAACTACATTGTGACTATATGGTTGAGCACTATTGCTGTTTGCACTTTAAATCAACGTGGAAACTTGAATTTCCTCTTCACTACTGAAAAAAACTTTGGAAAAATTCAGTGTTTCCAAAAAATTTAGTCTCTCTTGCTCTCTCTCTCTCTCCCTTCTCTTGCCAACTCTCTCTTAACCCTTAGAAAGGTTAAGTATTACATACTTGTCCCTGAAGTTTTACTTAGTTTCATCTATTTAACATGAAGGCCACATCTTTGCACTTCCGTGCAGCTTTTTCCAGTCTCACAAAGGATTACTAAGATCTGAAACATGCTGGGATTGCTTCAGGTGTGGGGCTATTCTACTCTGTTTCAGAGAGACACGCGAGACGTGAGACAGGCAAATTGATTCAGAAGAAACAGACAGGTTTGAAAATAATCACTTTAAGTACAGATTCTGAAGGGCAATCTTGTTCTTATCTGGGAACAAGTGAACAAAACAGAAAAGCTTCTTAAATCCTTTTGCTTTTGTTGAGAAATACCTTCCTATATTTATTGCATCAAGACAGACAGACACAGGGCGAAAGAGTCTTGTTTTCTATCCTTGTGGCAGTGTGTAAATCCTGTTGCATGGCCTTCTAACCATCTAAAATGTGATGGTAGTGTGAGATTGGAACTCACTAAAACTGCTACTATATATGTGCACAATTACCCACAGTCCTGTTAAGTGAGCACAGTCAAAACCCGCAAAACAAAAGACTCCAACATTCCCATAAAGACTCAATGAGAGTCTAGATCGCTCAGATAACTGTCTTATTAAAAACCAAGGAGATAAGCATGCTGGCTGCCAAATACGGCAACTTCCTGTCCATCTCCTAATGAGCTGTCATAAAGATGACTGATTGCACTGGGAACAATAAAATCTTTCATATCTGAGCTGAGAGGTCTTTTGTTCAACCCCAGTTGCATTTGGGAGACCTCCAGAATGACAGGTTTTTGTCAGCGTAAAAGAGGAAGGTCTGATTAGACACGCCAGGGATGTGAAATTTCTCTAATGAAAAGACTATTGTAGAATATTGTCTTGATACAACAGCAGGGCAGATATTGCAGTCGTTTTTCTCACAAAAGCTCAATGGCTAGAACCTTTTATCAATGCACAAAATATTCCAGTTCAATAATGACAAGACCCATCCAAGCTGTGCTGTTAACATATTGGACTAGCACCCCAGAACAGCAACTGATATCTACTTCTGCGCACAGACATTTGATATTATTGTTCTGTTTTTGTATCTGTTGATAAGTGTTAGTCTGATTTTCTCACATGTCTTTCTAAAAATGTGGTGACACATCACTTGAATATTCAGCCATGAAAAAAGATTTAAAATAATCAAAAAACTTAAAAATGAATTTGTCAAGTATCTGAAAAACTCTTTGTTCCCTTCTTCTGGTATTGTAAATGTGACATTTACCGATTTCTTAAATTATTTTGTTTTCTGGGGTTACATTTTAGTCCAAAGTGTGCAAAATAATCCATTATTGATATCAATAACTTTTTTAAGATATCTTTTTATTTTATTTCATTGGTGTTAACAGTGTTAACTTGTATTTTGAAAATACAAAATACTGTGGAAAAGCACTTCCAAGGTTAAGGTTCAGAAAAATTATGCACAGAGATTTTTTTGCCTGTTGAAAAAGGTATTAATTTACATTTGAATAAATTTTTTCCCCATATTGTTCATTTAAATGTCATGATACATTTGGTTAATGACATTTAACATGACATTTGGTTTTGTTTATGTAAAAGATTTTCATTGAAGAAAATGATTAGGTGTTATTGATTTTTTTCCCCCGTTTTAGTACGATCTGTGATTAGTTTTTTTAGATAATTTTTTTTTAAAGCATTTGTGATTAGTGTTACAGTCCTTCTTTTAGCAGTAAAATAAATAAAAAAATATACAAGTAGTGTTTTATGCTTAGTAATAGTGTGAAAATTAATATATGCCATCGACTTTCATTATTCATTTATTTATATACTTTATCACGTTTGTAAGACAGAAAATCTTTATTTTTTATTTTTAGAATGACCCACAAGTGTTTGTTAGACCCAGGTTCAGCTTTATCCTGGACTAAATTACAATAATTTAAAGTGCTTTAAAATTCCAAGTCTAGTTTAACTACACTCTAAAAAATGCTGGGTTAAATACAACCCAATTGCTGGGTTTGTCCATATTTCACCCAGTGCTGGGTTGTATTTAACCCAGCATTTTTTAGAGTGTAGTTAAACTAGACTTTTTGACCCAGCAGTTGAGGGAAATGTTTAACACAACCTTCTGGGTAGTAACCCAACCACTGGGTCAAAACAACTCAATAGCTGGGTTTGTCCATATTTTACCCAGCGCTGGGTTGTATTTAACCCAGCATTTTTTAGAGTGTATAAGTGTCTGGGAGTTTTTGGAATTATTGTCATTAATTTACTGTCTGTAATACCGAACATCTGCTGTTGTTTCTTTTCAGCTCATTCAAAAACCAGCTGCCACATTTGGAGTGTCGGTTTCTGCAGACACACAAAACAAAACACACACACACACACACACACACACACACACACACGCACACACACACCCTTGCTGTCATATTTGATCCCCTCAAAACCTCAGCTGTGTCCAATGGTGTATGTGTAAGAAACTAAAAATGACTAATGACTCTTATACCGTCTGTTGCCTGCTGGATCAAGGCAGGAATTATTGGCGCGGGAGGAAGCGTGGAGATGCAGGGAAAGGCTTTATCCTTGAAGAAGCGCATTCTCTGACATTGGCAGCATCTTGCTGTTGGTGCAGCTTTAGGGCACTTTTACGTTAGCCATAAAATATGACTTTGTCTGAGCTCCATTTGTTTTGCAGTCGTTTCCCCCGTGAGGGAGGTGAGGCTAAACCACAGTGATATAGTGACTGCTGCGCCCCAGATCTCTGCTTTATGGAGCCATTAAGAAGTTCCAACCTACCACAATTTCTTAAAGTGCTCAATAACTTTGTATGCTGACTGTGTCGCTCTGTTGAAGTTGTAGCTTTTAAAGTTTTGGCAATGACATTTTGCCAATACATAATGAAAATGAAGGCCGATGTGTGCGCACACAAACACCCACAGAGAATGGCACCTGTCACCTCACATTACACAGGAAAGGTAGACATTTGATTTAGATGGTTGACTGCATCCCATAACTCTTTTCCTTGTTTGTGTTTTTTCTCTGTTCTCTGAGAAAGATGGATGGGAAAACAATTAGATGATCATCCAGGGAGTCATATTTGATAACCAAGAAATTGTGGCCATGTAATTTTGTCTTCACAATTAGTTAACTTTATTTTATAGTAAACATACTGAACTCAGATTTGTGATATAAAATATTGTTGTTTTTATGTAATAAATTCAATTGAATTGGCTAAAAACAGTAATCACTAGCTAGCTTATTGCACGAATCTCAATAATGGTGACTGTAGAATAATACAACAACAGTTCAATCATGACATCAATCATGATTGTAATTCACCAGTTTTCTTATGGAATTTGCTATTTTGAAGCTGTATTTTGTTATTATTTGCTATATAAGGACTGCATTGATTGTCTGAATCTTCAAGTACATAAATTCACATCCTTGTGGTAGTCTGTAGCAGTTTTCAAAATCCTTCAAAATGCTTTTAAAATCCATGTTTCAGTTCTAACTATTTGTAAATTGTGTTGTCAAGCAATATTTGTAGAGACTTTAATGTTTAAGTTAACTACGGACCTTATTATATTCATAAATCAAAAACCATCATTCTAAAAATGCACTGGAATTTAAGATTTAAAACCTTGTTGAGTGACACACAAAAATGAGTACTTTTTTAATGACCACTAATCATAAAAATGTAAGTAAATATCATATATATTACACAACTGCACATATATGTGGCAAAAAAACAATACCTTTCTCAGAAGAATCATATACAATAACAAGTTGTTTAATTTTCAGTCTGTTCCCAAAATGTTTGTGCCCCTGTGACCTGTCCATTGATTCAGTTCACTTTCAGTTCATGTCTGAAAAGAAAGCAATTTTGGCTTATAATAAAGACTTTGACAGAAAAACAGAACAAAAAAGAATGTGAGTTTATGTGCTGTGTTGCTAAAAACGTAACAACTGAAAATCTGAATCGGCTCAACTACAAGCTCATAAAGTTAATTAATTAATACTAAACATTGTTCTAAATGATTCGAGATTGAATATAGGGCATAATTCAGTCTGGAAAGGATGTCAGAGAGCTTATCTCTTAAAAGATTCATGACTTGGTCTTACATCATTGCATTATTCCTGATAATGTCATCATCCTGTTTCGATTAATGATTGATTTGATTGATTAGCAGTTGTTTACAGCAGTTGTTTGTACAGTGGAGGGCTGTCTTGGGTGTTGCAGAGGGTTCTGGGAGAATAAGCTGGCACCTCAGCATAGCTGCTTTGTTCTGCTGGATTTGTGTGGCAACACCAGCAGTAGAAATCACTAGAAGGGAAAAAAAAAGCTCCCATCCCACTGGCAGCCGCCCAGTCTAGGAAGGTATTGTCTTCCGTAATTGTTTCGGAAAAAGAGAGAGCCAAGACAATGAAGCTAACAAGCTGTCTGTGGAATCCTTAATTTAAGAGCCTAGTGATAAAAACAGATTTCAATTTCGGGTCCTTCCCTCCCTCTCTCCCTCCTCCATATTCTCTCGCTCTCTCTGCAGCACTGTAATATATGCAGTGAGAAGGTCATGGTGTTGTGATTCCAGTGTGAGATGAGTGCGGTGGGAAACACACACACAAACACAAAACGTCATGCAAATACGATGGCCAGCAGCCCAATGATGACAACACAAAATCAACCGACAGCTTCATTATAAATGTTCTCTTCAATTCCCAGGGAAGAGAAAATTTATGGTTTCTTATACCTTCTTGGTCAACACGGCTGTATTTTGTATAGCACATCACTACAGCTTTAATAAACCAGAAGACATTTAATTACATGCTTGATGATAAAGTATTCTGATGTAATTGTTTTTTTTATGTTAGCAGGTCTCGCGCAAACATTCTTTTAGTATGAGTATGGTCTGATTCCCGAATGAATCTCATGAGGTGGATATTTTAGTAAATTAAATACAGCACAAGTAGTGCTGTCTGATTCCTAAAAGAATGTCTCTTGAGTCATTTCCTTTTACTTAATCAGAAACATACAGCACACTTTAGTCGGTTCTTTTTAGTGATTCAAAAGCATACAAAGAAACCAGTGTAGTCCGAGTCCCGAATGAATGACTCCAATGAGCTGGTTCCTTTTAGTAAATCAAAACAAAGCAGAGCCACTAGTGTAGGCTGATTCCCTAAAGAATGACTTGGTGAATCAAAACGAAACTACGCCGCTAGTTCAGTTCCTGAACAGTAAGTGGTTCAGTGAGTGGTTGTTCACATGACAGTGTGCAGTTAAAGTTATTATTGATAATAATGATTTGTTTTATGTTTTGAATTGTTATACAAACATTATATATGCGTGCATACATTCATGCAAGGCCAATTATTGGATTGCATCCATGTCTAAAAACTCTGTAAACTCACCTTTTAAAACAATAATTTTAAATGTATTCTTAATTAAAATAATGTCATAATTTGTTAATAAATTTACATTTCCATTTTCCAGATATTTATTCCTTTGAGGTACTAAAAGAATCATTAATTCAGCCATTAAAGGGTTAGTTCACCCAAAAATGAAAATTCTTTCATTAATTTTACTCACCCTCATGTCATTCCAAACCTGTAAGGCCTTCGTTCATCTTTGGAAATTCAGGTTGAACCACTGATGTCACATGGATTTTTTTTTTAACGATGTCCTTGACCATGGTAGTGCCCTTGCTGTCTATTTCATCAAAAATATCTTAATTTATGTTCCGAAAATGAATGAAGGTCTTACATGTTTGGAATGACATGAGGGTGAGTAATTCATGACAGAATTTTCATTTTTGGTGAACTATCCCTTTAAGAATCCAGACTCATTCAAATATTTACAATTCAAGAAATTCCCATTCCTTGATATAATGCACAAGATACGCCACAACAGTTTGGTCAGTATTTAGAAGTGTCTGTGAGGCATCAACATCCAGACCCAAAAACTTCAAATAGCACCTAAATCGAGATATAAACACTGACCTTACTGAGAAATGTTACATTATTGTTATGTGTATTGCAGGTCATTAGAGCTGACATTTAAAGAGTGTGATCATCTCATCCTGGCCGTGTCCAGCTGGAATACACTAATGATTACAGCAGAGGCCTGCAAGGTTTGCAGATGGATCAGAAATGAATATGTATCTCCATGTTTGCACACACAGCTTAAATCTCCCATTAGAGAAAGAGCGTGAGAGCACGCACACATAAGCTCTGCTGGCCTCTTAAGTAGATAGAAACTAGTGATAAGCCTAAATCTAAGAGGACCGAGGATTAACTAACGATGTGAATCTTAACGATAAGACCCCGTCACCGTGGGTTCTTATGGGTTAACCTGTGACCTCTGAGATCATTTAGTCATTCGGGATTCACACTGGCTGGTTCAAAGTTTGTGACCTTCCACAGATTATTCAAAGGCATTGACTATGTCAAGGGTCATATGGTCACTGTGCTGTAGAGTGTTTTAATTAAACTGCTGGAAATTTTGGAGGTTTTATTTGAAACTGTGGCATCAAATCTTAAAAAAAAAATCTAATTTTGGTTTAGGTCCTTAGAAGCCATTACTTAATAACTTTTAACTTCATATTCTGTTTTATGTTAGTAAAATCGATCAATTATTAACTTAATTTTCTGTAAAGCTGCTTTGCAACGATTTGTATCGTGAAAAGCACTATACAAATAAACTTGAATTGAATTGAATTATGGATGGACAGAAAGTTTCATAGCTTCTAATTGATATGTCTGCACTGTTCAATTAGATTAACGAGATTGGTGAGTTTTTTCCCATATAAATGTAGCGTTATATCATCTATTTAATATGTACTAGATTTATATACATTTAGTCCCATTTACAAGCATCACAATATATTCTGGTTTCTACTGGTATTTTTATCTGGTTTAGAAGTTTAAATGTATCCGTGAATACCTGTGCCTGCAAACTCTTTATAGTAGTTATAGTAAATGTATTTACCTTCATATGATGCATTTACTGTCTGGATGACAATAATAGGTAACAGTTATTTTATTTGATTTTATCCCACAAAATTCCCAAAATGTAAGTCTTTTCTCCCACAGCTATACCCATAGTTATCATGAAGAAAACAGATGTACTTTTTCCCTTAGTCTTGCCATGAGATCACTTACACCACACACTTGACACTACTTTTAAAACAAAAGCTGCTTCGCTTGTCATATATTAGCTATTGTTTTCCTGTCAGTCGCCATCATAAACTGGAAGGGCTTTTTATAAACGAAGGTTAAAATGAAGAGGAACCACATAATAGGACAAGGTGTACAAAAGGCTATCGAAACAAGCTGTTTTTAAAGGGGTCATATAATGCGATTTAAAGTTTTCCTTTCTCTTTGGAGTGTTACAAGCTCTTGGTGCATAAAGAAGATCTGTAAAGTTGCAAAGACTAAAGTCTCAAATCCAAAGAGATATTCTTTATAAAAGTTAAGAGTCAGCCACGCCTACCTAAAATGCCTCGTTCTAACATACCCCCACATATCTACGTCACTATGTGGAAATATTAGCATAATGCCGCCCAAATGTGCACGCAAAGAAAGAAGGTGTGGTTTCAGTAACCACAGTTAGTGTCGAAGCAGCATGTCAGGGAGACGCTGTATGATTCAGTGCAAAAGCAAAAGCACTCTATTTGACCTTCCGAAAGTAGATGCAATTAGGAATCATTGGTTAAGATTTATTTACAACAGAACAGCACAACCCAGATGTTCGAATTTGTGCAACGCATTTTATGGACGACAGTTTTTTTTAACCTAGAAGAGTACAAGGCTGGCTGTGCACAAGGCTATATAAAAAAAGGGTAAATTCCGACTTTATGACAATCTGGCGCTTCTGAATCAGCGACTGTAAGTATGTTTTGGTATTAGTTTAAGATTGCTATTGACGGTTCAAATGCGGAGTTTTGCGCAGTGCAGAGTAACGCATCGTGTATGTGTGTGAGGGGAACAGGGTCAAATCACAGGAGAGTAAACTGCCTGTCAGAAATCATAGCAAGTCAGCTGTCTTAAACTCTGAAGACCCGAGAAAAGATTTTCATTCATGTCTTTACATTGTTTAGAGCATAAAAAAAAGTAAAAAAAGATTTTAAAATTGATATTTCATTCATAAGTTATGCTATGTCCTCGGTAGAGGACATCGGGACTCAATTAAAAAAAAAAACTAAAAAGACATGAATGAACATGCATAGGCAAAAACAATAATTTTTTTAAATCACCAATACATTTTTAGTTTTCAGGATTTTTTTTTTTACCAAACTTTGTATAAAGATGATTCTCAACTGTTATAACAGAATGATTTGATATACCATTTTTCTTTCTGCAAAATGTGTGTAAAATGGGTTTTCTCATTATATACAATGTATCTATAAACTAAATCTAATTTGCATATTAATGTGTTTTTGGGGCAACATGTAATGAAAAAAGAAGTGTAATAATGGGAGTAATAATTGACAAGATTTTCATAATAATATATAATATTTAATAGAATATTGAAACATAATTTCTTCCCTATTCATTTGTTATGTCTCCCAAAATGCTAATAAACATGCTTTTAGTCCCAGTGTCCTCATATGAGAACATGTATGAAATCAACATCCTGTTTCGTAACAGAAAGTCTTATTTTGATTTGAAACCCAATAACATTTTCCTGAGATGATGATTTATAACAATTGGAAAATTAATCAGATTTAAATTATAATTAAAAAAAATATTATCATATTTCCATAAGAGTGTCACTAAATTAATATCAGACATATTTGAAGACCAAGGAGAGGGAGTGGTCAAGGTGAAACATCCAAACATTTAGTATCTCTGAAAAGCCCTGAATGTGCTCTGTACAGGACATCCAGACTTAAAACTGTGGCATGTATAGTCTCAGAGAAATACACCAAAATATAATGTCCTCATATGAGGTCACAGGGTCTGGGAAGCTTAACCGCGGCTTGTGTACTGCATCTACTGTGTCTGTCACGTGACTCTGTTGCCTTTCGGGCTTGAACTGATGGTAAAGCTAATGACATTATTAACTGTCTTGATTATGGTAAGGCGCATTACATTTCCGACGCGCGCTTGTGGTGTTCGGCCAATCACAATGCACTGGGTGAGCTGGCCAATCAGAGCAGACTGCGCTTGTCAAAGGAGGGGGCTTTGTTGAAAACAACGCGTTTGAGAGAGGCGGGGCATAGAAGACCTACAATAATGTACAGTTTTTTAAAAATAATGTGTTTTTTGAACATTAAAGCATGTCAACATATTCTGTTACACCAAATACACAAAATAATGATCTTTAACACCCCACCGCTCAGATGGACACCTAATTAATACATTTGTGCATTCCACTTTCTACAGGCCTGAAATGTTCAGTTGCTCAAGAGGCCATTCACACACACAGTCTACCCTATGCCCTCACGTGCAATTAGCTATACTTCCTATCCTAATTACTGCCATTCATTCCTTATCAATAAGAGTCACTGGTAAGCAACTACTCACAACACAAACACCCACATGGAGAAACACTTCCACATACTCACCCCCCCCCCCCCCCCCCCCCCCCCCCCCCCCCCCCCCCCTCCCCCCCCCCCCCCCCCCCCCCCCACCCCCCCCCCCCCCCCCCTCCCCCCCCCCCCCCCCCCCCCCCCCCCCCCCCCCCCCCCCCCCGGACTGCAGGTGCAGGAGAGATACAAATGAACACACTGTCACAGCTCATCAAAGCCCACAACAGACAGCAAATCATCTTATTTAAACCAAACACGCTAGGAACAGTGAGAAAATCTCCTGCTCATTAAGATTCATTTAAATATATCTGCTCTCCTGCCTGGATTGTTTTGATCAGAGCATGTACATAAGAAGGAAATTAATGTGGCAGCCCTTTCAAATCATATATGAGCTGTAAGTTAAATCTGGTATTTTTATCCCTTGTGGCCATTTTATTTACATCTGTTGCATCTTGCATGATTCCTTCCCTTTCTCTCCACTTCAAGCCCAGAAACCCCACCGTCTCCCATGGCAACGGGCTAATGAGGGTCTGTCACAGCAACCATGTCACTGCACGCTGCCTGTCACTACTATCGCCATGGCTATCGGTTCGCCCCATCCTCCGCAGCCACCAATCAGGCGAAGTACAGCCCTGATCGATTGGGCCGTGCCTCGGGCTGACGTTTCTCACTGCTCTCCGAGACAAATGAGAGAGACAGACAGAGCAGTCCAATAAAACAACAGCATTTTTAGTGGTCAATCCAGAATATCCGCGTCACATGATTTATGCAAGGCTAGATTAGTCCAATCAAGATAAAGTGGATTATTTGTCAGCACGAGCCCTGACCAGATGTGTGTTAAAGGTGCAATGTGTAATATTTTTGAGAATCTGTTTACAGAAATGCAATGTAACGTACAAAACTATGTTTTCAGTGGTGTATAAATACCTTACAAAATTCACCGTTATTTTTTAATTACCTTAGAATAAGCCATTTCTATCTACATACACCGCAGGTCCCCCTCCATGGTTAAATCGCCATTTTGTGGCGCCATGTTTCTACAGTAGTCCTAAATGGACAAACTACTCTACAGTGCGTTTCGTCACTGTTGTTCTTCTTCGTTTCTTCCTCGTGTTTTTAGAGGCAGCTTGCATCGTCGCTACGTTGAATACGCACAAAGAAGTAGTAGTAGTAGTCGTTGTGTGGAAGCAGAGGTCGTTCGTAGAAGTAACCAAGTCAGCAAAACAAATTTGGCCCAGATTTGGCATGCCTCTGGCACAGCTGGCATTCATCCGGCACTGGCATACAGCATGTGGGCCAAACATGGCCCGGGTTTGGCAGAGATGGTACCAGGTTTAAGATGGCACACAAGACATGGCCCAGATGTCAAATATAAATATGTGGGCCACATAAGTATGGCTGATCTTGACCCATATTTAAAATCCATTTCAAATATTTTTAGTAAAATCCCAATGTTTTCCCATACAGAATGGTAATATATTCACATACAGTATATGAGAAACACTGTTAAATATATTGAAATTTTTTTTTTTTAAATGCATAACATAAAGCTCATGTTGCGTGTTTAATTATGTGTTTACATATGTGAAATTATATTCATGCCTCATATGATATTATATGATATATGATATTATATCTTATATTATAGAATAGTATATCCTGTTGTTATATATATCTATATATATATTATATATAAACTGACTTCAAACAATGTTTGGCATTATTCACTGCTTTCATATTCTCATTTAATTTACAGTTTGATGTAGGCCTACTATCCCCTTAAACAATACATGATGTAGTTTCAGGACATTTTATTTGACTTTTATGAACTATTTATGTAAATGCGTAACTTTGCTGTTTTTTAATGGGCGCGCGCGTTTAGCATTCAAATCGCATTTAAACTGGAAACGGGGCATCAACTCACTCAGCTGACAAGTAGCGAGAGTCCGTCTCTCTGCTGTTTCCACTGCTCTCAGGTAAGTTTAGTCCCTAAAATTACACAAATAATACATACAACCGTTCCTGACACTTTCTTTAATTGACACGTTTCCGTTGAATCTTTACTTTAAATGTGAATGAAATAAACTTTGAATGGTTTAGTGTCTTCAAAAAGACCGTTAGCATCACAACCGTTAACTAGCTATAGAGGCTAACTATTAGAGGTAAGCTAACTATAGATTTGAGCTCTTATTAATGAAAGTTTGAGCTTTTAATCACATTTTATGATTAGAGATGAGTGGTTTTGATAGTTGGTAAATGTTTTGCTGGTACTTTGTCAATAGATAAATGGAAGTAACTATAAGCGACTTAATTTAACCTAAAAGTCTGCACTGTGGGGCCAATCGGTGACGTCACTTACATGAACTAATGGGCTGAAACTATTTCAAACACGTTTTGAACTTTCTTGTTTAACCCTGAACTGAGGACACTTCATACACAACAACCTACAGAGGGGTCCATCATAATTGGAAAAAAGACACAGATGATAATAAAAAAAAGATCTTTGAAATTAAAATTAATAACGGTAAGACAGAACCAGAGTACTGTGAACATACCTCACTTCAAACTGTAACGGTCTGTATTTTCTAAACTTTAGTGAAGTGTTTGTTCAAGTAGACTTTGTTGCTTGTGGAAACCTCACGCGAGCCTGAAAGGTACATAAAACTTAAAATCTGATTTGGACTCTTGAAGACTGTTTACCAAAGACTAAATTTCAGTCCGGCAGAATTTTCTGCACACTTCAACACCAAGGCCAAAATGAGCATTGTGAATGTAAGAGCCTCACACTACATTGTTTGTTTGAATTGTATTTCAGGGCAGTTCGTGAAGACACATAACCTGGACAGAAGTCCGTTCCAGATCCAGCCTCCACACCAGACTTCTCACTCACAAGGATTGCTGTCTACTAGATATTATGTGTACTCTTCAGACTTGGGTGCATGCAGATATTATTCAGGGACATGAACACTTGAATATTGCAAAAATAGAGAAAGTACCTTATTTAAGAATTTTGTGTTAATTGCGTAAACATTAAAAATATATATATATTTTTACTGTTTTTTGTTTTGTTTTCCAAAGCACCTAAAAGCAAATTCACACTGCCATACTCCAACAGGGTGAACACACTGACCAAGCAAAACAAATAAGCATGTTAGGTGTGAGATTCATTCAACTTGGTTTGCTGATTAAACATTAAATATTTGTTCAGAATACTGTCGTTGTTGTGACTATTCATCTGGGAGGGGTGTGTATCAAGTGGCTTGGTTATGGTTTTGTTGAGGCTGACATGTGGAACCCATCTGGTCCAGCATATAGGACCAGAATAGGACCAGCTATGGTCATACAGGTGGCTGAGATATGGATCTGTCATGGCCCATTTGTGGCCCATATTTTGGCTGCCAGGTTTAGTTCACTTGTGGATCAGGCTCAGGTGTGGCTCAGTTTTGGGCTTTCTGGTTAAAGATTGGTGTTGATATGGTTTACTTAAGGTTGTGTTTACCTTAAGGTGGTGTTTTCTATGGGGGGGCGCGTTGGTTTACGTAATGTTAAAAAAGAAGATAATAAAAAATGTATAAAAAAAGAAAAGAAACAAAAAAAAACCCCCCCCCTCAAAAAAAACATCAATAATTGATAAAATAAATAAAAAAAAATAAATAAACCAAAACACCAACCCCCCCAATACTCTCAGATATTTTTTTTTTTTTTTTTTTTTTTGATCCTCTGGGCGCACCCAATCAGGGCAAGTTCTTGGTAATTAATTCTGGATGAGAATTGGGCCAGTCGGGCCCGTTTTGTCTGGACAGACGCCTGGGCTACACTGGTAGGACCATGAATTATTGCTTTATATGGGCAAGCAAAAAGAGCTGGTTGTGTGGGCCGGAGCTAGATAGTGTAAAACAAGCCATTTCCTGTTGCCAGCAGGTGGCGCTATGCTTATAATGGAATACTGGCCTTTAGATGTGTTAAGGCCAGGACCTCTTATCCACCCTGTGAAGTTTAGGGCAGATCAGACATTGCATGTTTAAGTTAGTGTATACAAGTCATTTCCTGTTGCCAGCAGGTGGCTCTATGATTATATTGGAATATTGGCCTGTAGATGTGTTCAGGCCAGGACTCTTATAAAACGTGTGACGTTTGGGGCAGATTGGGCATTTCGGGTCTGAATGGGTACAACAAAACTCCGGTTTCATGGTATTAATAGCATGCTTTAGCACTTAGTAAGTGTTGCTAGCATGTTTGAGCATATTTCTATCATGTTTAGCACACAATGGCATATTTTACTGTGTTGCTAATAGTGCATCACAGTGTGAAAAATGTCACTTTCTGTTGCCAGTAGGTGGCGTATAACTATAAACTGACTCTGGCATGTATGGTCAGGGCGGACTCTTACAAACTTGTTAAATTGGGCAGATTGAACACGTGCATGCCTGAGACCAGTAACTTCCTGTTTCACTGCATTAATAGCATGCTTTAGCACTTAGTATAGCTGCGTCCCAAATGACGCATATACACAATGCACTTATACACTATGTACTCAATCATGTAGTGTGCCATGACTTTATAAGGGGTTTTTGTACCCCTTGGTAATTCATAATCGGAGTCTGATAGCCCCTCCCCCTTCGCTACGTAATTAAAGCTGCGACAGTTGAGTGCATGAAGTGTCCAACATTCCACACTTTTTTTCGGTTATTTAAGTACATCATCCAGGTATTTAAAGTTTATTTTTTCTTTTTGGAATTTTCAGTGTGAATGCACTACTCACACTATTTATACTACAAAACTTCACAAAATAGTGCATAAGTTTGCGATTTGGGACACGCCTTATGTTTCTAGCATGTTGCCAGCCTATCTAACACGTTGACACATTTTAATATGTTCCTAGGAGTCCATAAGAGTGTTAACCAGGAAACTTCCTGTTGCCAACCATGGGCATGGGTATGTGTTCAGGACAGAACTCCTATCAAAGCAGGATAGCAGATTTGAAGATGATCCAGTTAAAACTAGGAGGAGTTCGTCAAAGTACGAGGCCTGGAAATGGCCTAAAAATATTGACCAAATAAAAAAAAAAGAAAAAAAAAAAAAATAAAAAAAAAAAAAAACAAAAAAAAAAAAAATAATAAAAAAAAAAAAAAAAAAAATTTAAAAATTTGATACAAGAAAAATATTCTTGTTTTTTTTTTTTTTTTTTTTTTGTTTTTTTTCAAACAAACAAATAAAAAAACAACAAAATTATTTTTTTTCTTTTGTTTTTGTTATTCTTATGATAACATGTTTTTTTTTTGTGTTTTTATGTTTTTTTTTTTTTTTTTTTTCTTTTTTTTTTTTTTTTTTAATTTTTTTTTTTTTTTTTTTTTTTTTTTTTTCCACAGCTTTTAAGACAGGAGATAAAAAAAATTCAAAATAACGTACTTCCTGTTGGGTTTTGGATTTTGTACCAAGAGACTCTTTAGTAGGTAATGGTGTGTTACATGTGTGTACTGATTTTCGTACATGTAGCTCGAGGCGCACTCCATTGAAATTTTACAGGTGGCACTATCGAGCCATTTTTCCACACCCACTTCTGAAAACCATATCAGATGTACATTTTCGCCAGTTCTGATGTGTTTGCAAAGTTTTATGAGTTTTGGAGCATGTTTAGACCCTCAAAAATGCGATTCACTTTGGAGAAGAAGAAGAAGAAGAAACTGAGCAATTCCAATAGAGTCCTCACACCATTGGTGCTCTGGCCCTAATGATGGAAACTCTGTTTTTGTATAGCAGGCTTAGTTTAAATTCATATGAAAAAAATAATGAGAAATGCAGTGGTGGGAAGAAAAGAGGAACAAAAACAATAGACCAGGGTTCCTCAAATCTTGCCATGGAGGGCCAATGTGCTGCAGAGTTTAGCTCCAACCCTGATCAAACTCCCCTACCTGTGATTTTCTAATGATCTTGAAGACTCTGATTAGCTTGCTCAGGTGTGTTTGATTAGGGTTAGAGCTAAACTATGCAGGAAAGTGGATCTCGTGGGCCAGATTTGAGGATCCCTGCAATAGACTGTCAGTCAAACAGAGAAAGATGCCCTCTCTCTTTTTCTCTCTTATGTTCTTGCTTTCCTTCGTAGACAGGTGGTTTCACCTAAGACCCTCCAACTCTGCCACTCGACACAAAGTCATCCATCACCACAGCAACAGCGCCTGTCATTGCCTGGGAAGCGAGGGACTGCTAGAGCAGATGGGAAGAGAGGCAGCTCAACTGGTCTTCCAGCATCAGGTGGTCTGGGAAAGATAAGAGAGAGACTGAAAGAGAAAGAGGGCATCTTCCTTTGACACCAAGAAGTTTCAAATGGGAAAAAAAAAACTTTCTTTTTGACACACAGACAGTAATGACAGGTGTGTCTGTGACCGGAGCTCCCAGCTGGAAACTCCAGAAAGAAATGTCCAAAGCCTCCTCAAAAAGAATATTCTAATCTGACCCTTTTTGTGCAAAACCTCTGGCCCACAACATGGACAACCGGGAGATGAATGGTCAGAGTTAGATGTGCTTCCTGGGAAAGTTTTGACTGTGTGTCACTGGTGTTGGCTGGAAATGCATGGAAATGCTTCATCACAGGTCAGTGCCATCTTTCCTGCAAGGCAGCAGTACTGTATCAAAGCAAGTGACCTGAAGGAAAAACTTCAATTCCTTCATAGTTTCCTTTGACATACTGGAGACATTTAAAGAGAGAACACTCATCAAGCTGTATTCAGTCATAGAGAATGCGTCCCACATCTTAACAACACACTGATGAAACAAAAGAGCATATTCAGTACATGTCTGATTGCACTAAAATGCCATAAAGAGAGACAAGACATCCTTTGTCAGCCATCAAATTGTCCAATCCATTGCTTAGCTAAATATAGAATAGAGGAGGGCAGTTGTAACACTTCTTACAGCAGTGGATATATCTAAGGGAAGGTTTATTTTATTGAGTCTCTGTGTTGAAAGATGTTGTATGAACATGTAAAGTCTTGGCTACAAAAAAAAAGAAATGTGAACATTTCCACAATCATCACCCAAATGACAGTCCAAGTCCATGTATATATATGTATGTATGTGTGTGTGTGTGTGTGTGTGTATATCCCCAAAATGTCTGGGGGAAAAATGCAATAATTTCAGCTCTGTATGCCACCAGAATAGAATTAAAATGAAACAATCAAGATTAAATTGAAGTGCAGACTTTAATTCAAGAGGTTGAGCAAAAATATAAAATGCTTAGGAATTACAACCATTTTTATACACAGTCCCCCCATTTTCAGGGTCTCAAATGTAATTGGACAAATAAATATAATTATAAATAAAATGTTCATTTTTAATATTTTGTGGAGAATCCTTTGCAGGCAATGGCTGCCTTAAGTCTGGAACACATGAACATCACCAAAGATTGGGTTTCCTCCTTTGTGATGCTTTGCCAGGCCTTTACTGCAGCTGACTTCAGTTGTTGTTTGTTTGTGGGTCTTTCTGCCTTTAGTTTTGTCTTTAGCAAGTGAAATGCATGCTCAATCGGGTTGAAATCAGGAGATTGACTTGGCCATTGCCGAATATTCCACTTTTTACCTTCAAAAACTCCTGGGTCAAAATGCTTTGCGGTATGTATTGGTTCATGGTCCATTTGTACTATGAAGCGCTGCCCAATCAACTTTGCTGCATTTGACTGAATCTGCATGTGCAGAGATTGAATCCCCATACACTTCAGAATTCTTCCGGCTGCTTCTGTCCTCTGTCAATCCTCCATAACCCAGTAAACCCCGTTCCACTGTAATCCAGGCATGCTCTGCCTATCACATGCTCCACCATGTTTTCACAATGCTGTTGTATGCTTTGGCTCGGAGCAGTTGTCCAGCTTCTCCCTAACTTTTTTTCTTCCTGTCATTCTGGTAGAGGTTATAGCTAATTTCAGCATCCAAATAAATGCTTTCCCGAGTGGTCTGGCTTTTTTAGAGGTTTTGGCAAGTCTAATGTGCCTTGTTTCACTTGTGGTGAACCTTTGTTATTTGCTCTTGTTAAGTCTTCTTTGATTGTAGACTTGACCGTGCACGCCTACCTCCTGGAGAGTGTGCTTCCTTGGCTGATGTTGTGAAAGGGTTTTTTCTTTACCATAGAGAGATCCTCCGATCATCACCACTGTTGTCCTCCGTGGACGTCCATGCCTTTTTATGTTGCTGAGCTCACGAGTGCGTTCTTTTTTTCTCTCAGAATGTACCAAACTGTTGATTTGGCCACTCCTAATGTTCCTGCTATCTCTCTAATTGATTTGTTTTGTTTTGGAAGCCTAACAATTGTCTGTTTCACTTGCATGGAGAGCTCCTTTAACTGATGTGGGTTTACAGCAACAGCTTCCAAATGCAAATGGCACTCTTAGAATCAACTCCAGAACTTTTACCTGCGTAATTGATGTAGAAATAATGAAGGAATAGCCCACGTCTGTCCATGAAACAGCTTTTGAGTCATTTGTCCAATTACTTGCGGTCCCTTGAAAAAGGGGGGAGGTACGTATTAAAGAGCTGTAATCATTAACCTTTCCTCCAATTTTGATGAGAATACCCTCAATTTAAAGCTCAGCGTATGCACTTTAAGCCCATATTCATTATATAACTGTAACTTGAATATGTTTTGGTCAACAGCTAAAATAATAAAAATTGTGCCTGTGTCCAACTCCATATTGGACCTAACTTTGTTAGACTCACGAGAGTGCAGTGAATTACAGCCTCAGTAGTTTGTTATCAGACTCTATCAGACTTATTAACTTTAATTTAATTTTCTTTCAAATGTGGGATTAAAAATCACTAAGTACACACTCCTCAGACAAAAAAAATCTCTTCTTCTCTGAATAGGCCCAAAGAGTGATAATTACAAATTCTAAAACTTTGTAAAAAAAATTTCAGTGTTTGTTTGTTTGTTCGTTTGAAGAACTTGAAACCTTCAGCACCAACATGCTTCACATGAGTTAATAAAAGAATGTTTTATTTGAAGCCTTTTTAAGTGTAGATCAAACCACACCAATAAAGCACAGCTCTTCTCACTGGTATGTTTCATCTCGGATTTACACATCAACAAAGCACTAATTAGCAGATGACAATCACATCAGTCCTGTTGTCACCAGCTTAAATGACACTGGCAAACATTAGGGACTAGATTATAGGGTTTAAACAAACACCACTTCTGTTATTATAATGACTTATGAATATAATAATTACATGCTCCCAAAAGCTACACCAAATGTCACTTTGCTAACAGGACTATCTCCTGGGACACTTCTTGAAGACTATTCCAGGCCCTCTGATAACCTGTAATGAATGTCTAATGTAAGTCTCTAATAAAATAAATTTATATATGTAAATGTAAGTATTTAGTACAATTTATAGAACAAATATAAATATGTATTCTATACTTCAAAAATGTGCAGAAAAGCTTTAAATATTAGTGAAGTAAAAAGAAATATTGAGAAAAATCAAGATTCAAGGCAACTTCAAGGTTTGTGATCCTGGGGCAACCCAGCTATTTTTTGTGACATGATGTTCTGTGTTGCATTGTCCTGCTGCTGTGAGGAAAAGCCAGTTTTGACAGAAAGAGACAGATAATGGAGATGGGGTAAAAGGAAAATACGGATGTGGCTTAATTGGGGTAATTTAGGTGAGTGTGTGAGAGAGGATGTGTGTTGTTTGCTTCTATCCTTTCTGGACGGCCTCTTTTGATTGAACAGGCTGCTATTGATGCAGAAAGCGACCGAGTAACACTTGACTTCAGCCCCCTTTGAAGAAGAGATGGAGAGAGCAAAAAATAAGTACAAGAATAATGGTCAAAAGAAAAGGGTGGAACCTATTGCCCTCAGTCAGCATAGAAGTGCATGCTGGGAAAATAAAGAGTGAAATTTTCCCATTCACTCTTTGTTTTCTGATTTTCACTTTTGAGAAAGCACATGAAAGCAGCATATAATTTTTCATCACTTGTGTTATAAGGTTGTGTGAGGTGTGGCAGAAAACCTATTCAAAGTGTTTTGCAATACAGGCTTTTATAAAGCAACATAAAGTAATGTTTTGAGTTTCATTTTCTTTTTCATATAGATTAATTATCAGTTGTAGCCTATGCAAATGTGACAGGCCTCCTAATGTAAGTTCTAGTTAATGACGATCAGGTTTGTAATAATTGTCAATGGCACACTCCTGATTGACGTTTTATATTTTGTGGCCATCATTATACAACATATTTGATGTACGCCACTGCTACATTTACGCACTGCTTGTGCATGCACTGAGAAACAAGTCTAACACTTTGAGAAGTTGAGAAGAAACTTGATTATAGACTGATGCAGCAGTGGAGTGTGCAGAAGCCAATGAGGGAACCTCATTAAGACTTAATACCCAAGTTGGTAACCAAATCTAACTGAGCAGAAATGCTTGTGTGGGATCAGTGAAGAACGAATTATAGGAATGTACCATAATATGTAAATTAGAAGAATGTTGTGTTATGTAGTATTTCCTGCACCTCTTTCATGTATACTGCCAGTGCTTTATCATATTTTACCAGAGCTGTTAATGTTAGTGCAATCTGCATTGAAAGGGATGTAATCAAATGACTATGTATTGCAGAGTAATAGCAGTAAACACCTCTTTATTGAGTTGTTCTCAATACAGACTAGAGCCGCAAACAACACTCTTAAAAATAAAGGTGCTTCAAAAGGTTCTTCAAGCGATGCCATTGTAAGGGAAACAGGTCAATAATTTAGCTCAAAGGGAATCATTTAAGATTTTAAAGGGAACTCCACCATTAATATGCAAGGGAATTAGGACAGAATCACTGTTTTACGGCAGATCACTGAGACGGCCAGCGATTCAGTGAAAGAGCCGTATGACATCAATTCTGCAATGGATATCTATATCCAAAATATAGTGAAAACACTATTAATTAGCACAGTAACAAGATCGGCAGTTTAAGACATTAACTTGTGAGCACAAAACACAAGATACTTCTCTTTTCCATATAAATAAGGCTTTATTGGATAAATCTAAGACATATAAACTAATCTAACACATGAACACACGCATTCACACAAGTTTTCAGAAAGAGAGAGGTAATAATTAAAGAGAATGAAAATGTGAAATCCCAAATTTACAGCAATAAGTGCAATTGCATAGATCTGAACAACCATCAATCACTTAATTAACCCTCCCATTGAGTTCCTCAATGAGGTTAAATGTAGATGTAACTGCAGCCAGTTCAGTTAGAATCTGGAGGTACGTGCTTTCTGTGTTGCGGGGTTCCCTTTCTGGTCTGGTTGCGAAAGGGGTTCCGAGTTGCTGATTGGCTGGAGGTTCAGTCTTGAAGCCAGTGATTGAGCGTTGGCTGGCGCGGAGCTGTGGTCTGCAGTTGAAGTTTAGACAGCACTCTTTCGGAGATTCGGCGTTAGGTAAACTTAACTCAGAAGAACACGAAACTCTAAACGGAAAATAAAACAAACTAAAGAAATAGAAATAGATGTAAAGTTTGACGAGACTAGTTGGCGTTTCTCCTCATGGTTTTGGAGGAGCTGTCGTGTAAGCCAGACCACGCTCAAAACTAAAGAAGCATGCCTAAAAAGAGGAGAGTAAGAGCAAAGAAGGGGGTTGAAGAAGAGAACCAAGAGAACCAAGAGCGAAGAGCGAAAAAGAAAATTTGATGGTGTTTCTAGTATTTAAACCAGGCTGTTTACCACACCCCAAATGGTGTCTCGACCAATTGTAGCTCGGGGTGTTGCAATGTTTCTCCTTCACATTCATAAATCAACTGTTATCTCATAATTCACATGGTCCGAGTTTTCCCGCTCTAGCAGAGTATAATTTTGGACATGATTTATATAACAAGAATATGATACATTTGACAACGAAGTGATTAGAATAAACGTTTCAAGCATGAAAATTCAAACTCACACATACTAAACATGAATATGAACCCTTAGCTATTCAATAGTTATTCAAAATACATACACAGTAAATGATTAAGACCTGATAGTCACACAGGTGTGTTACATACATAATATGGAGTTATGCATAGCAATTATTAGCTGGTCACCAGTCCTTTTAGTGTCATTTAGATGCATATTTACATGGAAATGAAGTTTCTTTGGCATTCTGTGGATGTAAGGATACGTTCTGTGAAGACCAGAGGTTAAGATGTCTCTCATAAGGAATTTCAGTCTGTTCTCTGTCGTGAGGTGGGGGAAGTCAATTTACGAGGAGCTTGTGGCTGTAGTTACTATCGTGTGATAGCCATGCAGTCATCTCTTTGACCATTTAATCTTGATTACTTGCCCTAAAATTGACAATCTCCTTGGACTTGTCAATGTGTTCTTTTGTGTTAATGTTGAAAACTGTTCTGTGACAGGGGGGTTGAGGCTTGCTTCAGCCTGGGTAATGCTCGAGTCTGATTTATGACATCCTGTTGTCTTGGGCCTCTGTGGAATTTTTGTGACTCCTCGTGCCTCAACTCTTTTCGTTTTGACCAAATCTTAGATTGTCTGATTCGGGATCTGATATCCTACAACCATAGAAGAACCATTTTTGTTTCCACAAAGAACCGTTCAGTCAAAGTTTCTTTAAAGAACCATTTCTTTCTTACCTTTTTATAATCTGAAGAACCTTCTTTCGCCACAAAGAACCATTTGTGAAATAGAAAGCTTCTTCAGATGTTAAAGGTTCTTTATTGAACATTTTAGACAAAAGGTTCTTCTATTGCATCGTGAAGAACCTTTCATTTTGGAGAGTATAGTCGATTTTTTGTACTAGGTGTTTCACACTTGGCAGGTTTGGTTCATTTTAATGAACAAAATGCCAATGCTATTAGTGTGGTTCGTGCTTAAATTAAGTGGTTAGCTGACATCCAAACATTTGTGCGCACTCAAACAGCAAACCTGACCGGTCTCGGTCTGCTTCCAAACAAACTCTGAAATATGAATGCAACATGAACCAAAGACCAAGAGCCAAGACAAAGTGAACCAAAATCTTCTCTTCTCATCATAGGAGCTATGTTTCCCATTACAGTTCAGTACAGGCATCAGAACCGCCATCTCCTTGCAGTAGATCTTCATTTGTGTGTGCAGCGGCGGAATTCCTCATGTTATTTTAACTCCATTACACAATTTGTAAGCTATTTTGAATGTTCGGTAAGTTTCGTCGTGAAATAAAAAGGCGGTCCCATCAGGTTGTGACCATTTCTTTATGCCTTTTGTTTTGTATCTTTAGGTTCGGTGTTAAACTCTTGGAAGATTTTAGCATGTTAATGAATATGACAATGTTAATGTATTTGGTCTTTGCGGAATAGATCTGCTATGCTGCTGCTGAATTGCCCCTGCTGTTGTTTATTAGTGTTGTAGATTATTGCTGCCACTGTAAAGCAAGTACAGGAACTTGCTACTGCCAATACATATGCTTATTCGGTGCTGTGAGTATTTAAGACATACTGCTGCTGCACAGATAGCATATAGAATAACCCATAGCAGATCTATACAGGTGGAGCTGGGGAAGGTGGAGGGTTTCAGAGGAACTCTGAAAGCGCACTGCAAAATGTTCTAGTGAGTGCCAACCAGCCATTTAAATGTAGAGCAGCAAGCTTATTGGCTTCGTATGCAACATGAACCAATCATCTTGTGCCAAGTAGCTTAACACTGTGAATATCATCAGTTTGCGTTAACGACGCATCAGCTTGCGCCATCTAGAGTTTCATAATAGAACTTGGCATTGTGAGCGCTAAAGG
This sequence comes from Sinocyclocheilus anophthalmus, assembly GCA_018155175.1. NCBI lineage: Eukaryota > Metazoa > Chordata > Actinopteri > Cypriniformes > Cyprinidae > Sinocyclocheilus > Sinocyclocheilus anophthalmus. The sequence goes on from JADLZN010000238.1 coordinate 36,922, forward strand.
ACAAAATGCATTATTTTCTTTTTTGTTCCAGACCAAAAGAACCAAGAGAACTGAATTACGAGTGTGAACACATCATGAATTACTCTTATGAATTAATTATTTTTAATGAATCATCAACATACAGCGTGACCAGTGTTCACGAATTCACTGTGCTTTTTAATAAATCATAAACACAGCGAGACTAATATTCTGATTCACAAACAAATAATTGTTACGAACAGGTTTGTTTTAGTGATTCCAGTAACGAGACTAGTGTAATCTGCATCATGAACAAATTATTTGGTTATTTTAATTAATATTTCCATTAATGAAAAATCAGTCTGATGAATCATTTACTAAACTGAATCCCCCAGAGTGATTATGAATCAATATCTGACTCACCGAACTTTGTTATCATTTTCAGTGTCCTTCTATAGGAAGAATATATACAGCAGGGCTTCTCAACACTGGCCCTCAGGGTCCACTTTCCTGCACAGTTTAGCTCCAACCTTGATCAAACTCCTTGATCAAACTCATCTGCCTGTAACTTTCTAGTGATCCCCAAGACCTTGATTAGCTTGTTCAGATGTGCTTGGTTGAGATAAACTCTGTAGGAAAGTGGACCTCATGTGCCAGAGCTGAGAACCCCAGCTATATAGGGGTGTCCATGTATGCAAAATATGTATATATAATATAGCAAGAAGATTGAACTGATGTATGCAACAGAATCAGTTTTTTCCCAAGACTTGTTAGTTCAGGATAACAAGCTGGTATTAACAGTCTCATGATGGCAAGTGCTCTCATGGCACAGAGAGCTCGAATACTCTGTGAAATTTTTGCTATAGTATAATGGAACAATCTGAGTCATTAGTTGAATAATGAAGGAGGATTTTTTTTCTTTTCCATCCAATGTGGGGGCAGCTACCACCTCTCTGTCTATCTACTATTTCTCATTCTTGATTCTCTGTATTTTTCACCCTTTCTTGTCTTGTTTTCTTGTTTTTCTCTTTGTTCTGTAAAAGATGTGATATAAAAGGAATTAATCTGCAAAATGACTGTCTCATAAAAGTGTCCTGCAGCACACTTTGCCTGCAGCTGAAGCCATTTTGACAGACTGAGTCAATTCTGAATGAAATGGTTCATGGAATCACTGCAAGACAGACAACATCACAGGGGTAATAGAATAGCATTGTTTTTGTTTCAAGGTTAATATCATGCATAATTAAAATTCCAATTATCTGGCTGGAGGGTTCTTCTGAGCTATCTCATGAATATCAAACCAAACAGACAGCATACAGTGTTTGTGCACTTATAAGAAAGAGCCCACGGTCATTTGGTCTCCATTAAAAAGGTCAAGGTGTTCTGAGCTTATCTATAGCTCTGAGAAAAAAAGGCAGAGAACAGGTGTGAGATTCAGACAGTGGTAATTTAGTCTGACTTAAAGGCTGTCTCCTGTTTGTCTCATGCCTCCCATTTTGCCGTCTGATTTTTTTTTTTTTTTTTTTAAGTATGTGGTTGGAGCTGGGTTTCAATACAGATTTCTTGTTTCACAAGCTCTCGATTTGATTTGATTCTGAATTTGCTGATTCGGATCTGATCAGACTGATTCGAATCAGTAACTCACCTGTTTGAACTGTTCATTGAACAAATCAGCTCATTAAGGCTGTCAAAATGGCTGAAAAACTAAATTTGAATTTTGTTATTAAATATTATCAAAGTTCGAATTATATTTTAATTTAAAATGCATAATTTCAGTTAAGCTTTTGGCTTCTCTCCTGAGGCCAAAAGAGGGCAAGCAAAATATTACTAATGCATGTTTATTCAAAGCATAAGATAACATGACTATCTGTGAATAAAATGCATAATGTTTAAAATAATGTTTATAAACCAATTATAATTAAGTTGCTTAAACATCTATAAACAAAACAACAGCATGTATGTATTCATAGTTTAATACAAAGTGCCGAAAGCCAATCACACAGAGTACATTTTTCATTTAAAAACACCAGTTGCAGTGGGATGGGGAAAAACCCTCACCATAAAGTCTCCTGAGATGTTTTTTTCAAAGATTAACTTTCCATTGCTTCTCAAACATCTTCTCTTTTGTGCAGACGCAAGTGCCGGTGATAGATGTCCCTATATAATCCAACATATACGTTCTGTGTGAACGGCTTGGGCTGTGTTCCAGTTCACTTTTAAGACGCGCACTTGCCAACTTCCCTAAGCACTTACCCTCGGGGGAATCCCCGCCGCCATTTTGAAGTGCGTTCCACTTCGTCAATGGACAAGGGAAGTTTACATGGACTACCCTTGACCCCTCGATTTTTGCCGAGGGGCGAGTCTGCTTCACATGCCAACACTTTTCAGGCCGCTCCAAGACCACATGCAACGGCGATTATGATGTCCGGGGGGGGGGGGGGGGGGCGGGATAGCGTTTAATTTATCCCCACCCCAAGCAACTCTATAATATATAAACAATTTTTTTTTTACATTTATAACAGCCCAAGCATACATATTTACATATAGAATGCTGCACCAAACAAATTCGTAAGTGGAAAAATGTAAACAATAAACCAACTCCATAGCGGATTCTAAGGGTGCTTTCACACTAGCACTTTTGGTGCGCACCCGGGTTCGATTGACATCAGAGTTCGGTACGTTTGGATGATGTGAACGCTGTCTTCTGAACCATACCCGAGTCCGCTTAAAAAGGGTGGTCTGGGGTACGGTTCATGTGAACTCTGGTACGGTTTGCTGCTGATGTGAACGCAATTGTACCAAATCGCAGAAGTGAACCGCTATTAATGACGTATTATTTGATAAAAATGTGTGTTTGTGTGTGTGTTTCACTCACTTTCTTGACGAGCATGACTGACGCGCTGCAAGCAGAGAGCTGTATATCTCATTTCTGTTCACCTTCAGAGTACTTTAGAGCATTTGCAGTACATTCGTAAGTCAGACGTAAGTGCCGTTATGTACTGAAGCTTTGGAAACAAAACCAACGGTTCAAAAACATAAATATAAAAGTGAAGGGAGCAATGCTACGCATTTGGCCGTCTTCTCCTGCGCCGTCGTTTCTAAGCAATGGGGTAAACAGCTGCTGAATTGATGACGCAAACGAACCGTGGTTCGGACCCAAATAATATAATGTGAAAACAGTCCAGCGGGGGCAGGGGAGGGGGGAGCAATCGAACTCGGGTTCAGACCAAGCAATCGAACCAAGTGTGAAAGCACCCTAAGTGATCAAGGGCTTAGGACATTGCGATTTCAGCCCATTCCAAGTGTTCCACCAGTAGTGGGCACTCGTGCAACGTAATCAATGACGTTCATCCGAGTAAATGAGACGGGAAGTTTGCGAGTGAAGGGCATAAAAAACGCACTAGATCGCAGCCTTGGTTTCAGTTTTGACGTAAACAAGATCTTCTCCGCATTGATGTTCTCTTTTCCCGCAATATTTGTCATTAACAACGCAGTAGCACCGCATCTAGTGGCTTCAGCTGGATAGGCTAACAAAAACATTAAAATGCAATGACACTTACATCGTCATCACATCTTGTGCGCCACTGATAAGGCTGCCTCCTTAACGCACACCTAAAACTCGAATGCAACGTTTTTGCATTCGAATGTGGATTTTTATATTAATTTAAACGAATATTTTAAATTCGATTTTTTTTTTGACAGACCTACAGCTCATACAGATCTTTCATCTCAGGGCTTCACATTGGTCACACTATATGTTTTTGACTAGCTAAATTAATCATCTGTAAAAATCATCCTTTTCTCTAAATGGCGCTTCAACAGTTGCGCTATATGTTTTTGATTCACTAACAAGAATCAATAAAAGTCATTTGTTTGTGATTTGAAATTCTTTATGGCCTGTTACACAAAGCTAGCTGAACAAGCTAGTTGAGTTTCCGAATAAGTTTATAACCTGAAAGTCTGTTTTTACCCAGGCCTACGCATGGTGAGAACATTCACCGTGGTAATCTCTTTATGGTGAACTGGTTTACAGGTGTGCAAGAGAGAGACAGAAGGGAAAGAGACAGAAGGAGAGGCAGGGAGTAATTTGGAGTCACTTAAACACAGTAGAAGCTGATGATGAAAGCAAATCTAGACTGACAAGCCCATGCCTGGTTCAGAGTACCAAATACTCTGAACACACAATAGAATCCTGATTGAGACAGAGAGAGGGAGCGAGAAGAAGATGAAAAGATGCAAAGAACCAGAAAACGAGTATGTGACAGAAAGAGAGCAGCGTTTTTAGGAAAGAGGGGGCCAATGAAGTGGCAGAGTAAAGCTGTAATTAAGTGAGCAGTTCCTGCAGCAGGAAAATGCTCATTTCTCTCTCACTGTTGCTGCTGATTAGTCATCTAAAGCAGCTCCTGAAGAGAAGACTGTCTCTCAGCATTTTGCTATATCTACTTTAATATGAAAGTGTTGGAGGAAAGTTGTATGTATGCTTACACGTGTTTGTAAAAATAGCATTGCTCATTATAAAAATTAATTATGTTCCTGTATCTGGTCTTTTTAAGGAAAGTAATTGTAATAAGTGTATTGTTTTGTATTTACACTTGAATCACAAACTTCAAAAAACTATCTATGTTATTATGCATGATACTCTCTAGAACAGCTGTTCTCAATCAGACTGATTTAAAGTGTCTCAATAAATAAATTATAATTCATACATTTAAAAATATGAGTTAAAATGCTAATAAAAAACCTGACATCAGATTTCCTCAATAACAGGTATTACATTTTTTATTAATTTATAATTGTTTTATTTTTATATTTAATAAAACAGTTTGAAAACAAGCAGCTTATTTAAAATGACATCAGAAATACTGGAATATCTTGGCTTATATCTTGGGGTGCTCGCACATTCTTCAGCAACCCTTACAACGTGTGCACATCTTAAACTATTTTTATTTTACTTCCTTAATGTGACAAATTTTTTTAGTTAAACAGGATGAAGAGCAATTTATTCGATTTTGATTGCAAAGGCAATTGTTTTTATTTGGGATAATGTGCACCAATGAGTCGTTCAAATAGAACGAGGGAAATGCATTAAGAAGAATAGGGTCTATTTTGAGTTCATGTTAATTTTTAATATACTCTTTATTTTCCCAACATGAGGAAGAGAAAGGTTGTCAATTGTATTTGTCTGTAAAGAATTGAATTACTAAAGACTACTTAACTGCTGAATATATTGAAGCAAAGAGGGTGATTTAATAACTGTTAGTTTGGCAGTGATTTTCAATTAAGAACACATTTTTATCTAATACTGAATACAGTATTTGAGTACTCCAGTATATACGCTTTTTTGTGTATTTGAATACTCTAGCATAATATACTTTTATGTAATTCTGTAGTCACATATCATATACTCTCAGTGGCATTTGTTTTGAAAAAGACCGTGTTTACGTGATATTTTATATACCTCTTTGGTGAATTTCTCTGTTGGCCTGGCAACCTATTTACATGGTAGCGGGGGTCTACCCTCCTCTCTGGTACCATCTGGCTCAGAACAGAGTTATAGCTGGCGTAACCCTGTTGACCCATGTAAACACACACGCATGAGAACACACATACATGTGTACACAAGTGTGTACACTGATCCACCCACACCCACCAGCAGGTAGAAACAGTGCTGGGCCATCTGCTTTTCCCTCCATCCAGCAAATCTCCAAAGATCCCTACCTCTCTATTGCTCTTCATCCCTCTCATTCCATTTTAATTCTATTTTCATAGTTACACCAGCAAATTCCCAGAGCTACACATATGAAATCTAAATTAGATGTATTTTTAGAGTCTGTAAATCCATGTTTCCCTCAGGATCATGTATGTTGCAGTCATATGACTGAGAATTTGATCATCATTGAGCACTTTTTGTCATAGCTGATTTTGTTCTCAACACTTAATGAAAAAGCTCATGGGAGCAGTGTGTTCTACATAGGCCTGTCGCAATAATCAATATATCGACTTATTGTGCAATATACTGTATGTACATGGCCTCAATAATTGTTGGTGATGCAATATATCGCCCATTATATTTACTTAAAAATTTATGTCACCACGTTTTCTACATTCCACTTGCGCTTGTGTCTTTTGCAGCTTCTCGTACATGACGTGGTGTAGTCATGAGGTGCTAGTTCAAATTTAAAATATGCTTCTACAAAAAAAGTTTCATCTGCAGATATGGCCTTTGTGCATACGGACATCTGACTGATAAGTAGTCATTGTGTTTTTTAGCAATAGTGTGCACCCTTAATTTACAGAGAAAAGAAGGTCAGGGAAAAATCTGTAGATGGAAAAATCTCCATACAAGTTCTTGGTGCATTTTTCTTTTTTTCTACTTGTTACTTTGCACTTTTTGTTAGAAAATGTTTATTTACTATTTATTCAGGTTTTTTAAGGTATCTAATATTTTGATACTTAATTTGCATGATCTAAATATTCTTAAAAATTAAAAGTTTGTTGTCATTTGGAAGTGTGTAGGCCTTCTTGCATTATTATGCTGTTACATTATGATTATATATTCAGTGGCATAAAATGGTCTTTTAAATGACAATATTATCGCTTATCGCAATTATTTCTGGGGCAATATATCACACAACAAAAAGTTGTTATCATGACAGGCCTAGTTATACAGATAAAGCATCTCCAGTTGTTGAGTAGGAGATTTCATTTCTGTAGTGTTTTTGATTCTTTGTTTTTTTTTTTTCCCTCCCTGGGCCTACATGGAACAGCAGCCCTCTCTGGGCTTGACTCAGTATCTGAGGCCCTCCCTGGGCCAGAGGTGGGAACAACAGTCCTCTCTGGGCTGAACGTGGGGACAGGAGCCCTGTCTGGGCTTGACATGGAAACAGCAGCCCTCCCTGGGCCAGATGTGGAAATAGCAGCCCTCTCTGCAAAGTGACGCCTTCACCCAACAATGTAGTGCTCCTTTTCTTTCGCTATCTCAGTATCTCTCCATCCATTCACTTCTTCTGTCTGTGGCTTGAGCCCTGCAGCTGAGGTCTGCACTTCAGTGGATTCTCGTAATTGAGTTTTAAGTAATTATAGAAGAGCTAATGCATCTTAAATGCCTTTAAATTAGGAATAACGATTATTTACACTCACTTTACATAGGCTGGCGGCAAGAGCAGTTCAAATGCCTATATATGTTAGTGGTTCTACTTGCTAAGGTATCAGCAGGCTTATATATTTGTGTGAGCCCATCCATTTTGATAAATTTTTTATCAAGTGGGTTAGTTGGTGTAAAGTTTCCCCATCCACAAAGAAAACAGCAAAATGAGGTGAGAAAAAGATGGTAACCTTTCTGTTGCCCTTTGTAAAGCACCAGGGATCAGATGGAAGACCCTCTGAGGAACATCGAGGGACACTTAAGAACATTGCAAAAACTGTAAAAGGGAACAGCCTAGAGAAACATAAGAGGATATTTGACGTCGTTCCAAGTAAAACCACCATTTAGAATCACTCAGAAACGTACAAATCTTGGACAAAGATAGCAAGCACCTTTAATCTGCAACTTTATACCTGTGGAAATAGAAAACAGAACCCTTGAGTCTCTAGATCCCCTGACCTCCACCCTAGAAGCTTCCATCTTAAGCCTTGCACATCCCAGATGAATCTTTCTTTCCTTACTCCTTTTCCTTTTTTCTTTTCTTTTCTTTTCTAAATTGATGGAGTTTGTTCAGTGTTTCTTTGCATGCATAATTCTCCCTGAACAAATACGTCAAAATCCTCCCAAAATCATTCTTTTTACATTGACTTTCTACTGTAAAATACTGTCTTTTACTCCAAAGGATCTGTTTTCTCAGAGGCCTGATGTCCTGTGGTGCACTGCGCTCAGCCGAATGCAGTTTTAAAAGCATTTTATAGTGTTAGAGACAGAAACTGGTTCAGATGGAATATATTTTCCATGAATTACATCTGGAGAGTCAGCATGTTCTCTATCAGGCATTGGCAGCCTCTGCATGCTTACTGTCAGCCAGCATCATGCATCTTGGTCCTCAGGTTCTGTTTAGCTGTTTTTATCTGGTTTATGACTTTTTAATCTTAAATATTACCTTCTTTGTTTTCTTAAACAGCGTGCACGTGCTCCCGTGTCAGTGTGTGTGTGTGTATCTTTTCCCTTGTTAAGGTGATTCAGTGTGTTGCTAAGGGATCTCTGAGCCCTCAGCTCTCTCTACAAAGCTTTTCAATTAGCCCTTAATTGCCTAATTACCTCTGGGCATCAATGAGCAATGGAGAGAACAAGAAAAAGGGGAAGAGAAAAGATGAGCTAGCTAAAATACAATTCATTGTTTTAGTCGAGAGGTCAAGGAAGGTTTGGCATGGTCCAGTAAGCCCCTGCTGGTAGACGATGTAATTGTAACATCTGAACGTAACACCATTTCTCTATTAAATGCCATTAAAATGCAGCAGTGCATTATTATTATTGCACTGTCCAGATACAGAAAGCATCTTTCTCCTATAACTGAAATTAAAAAGTAGCTGTGCATTCTGATCCTTCCTTCCTTCCTTTATTCTCTCAATATAAATAACACACATTTTAACATCCTGATGCAAAGAGCAGTTTTCTTATTTAACTGACATAAAAAAGGTTGGTAACACTTTATTTTAAGGTGTCTTTGTTACACGTTACATGTACTTACTATTATAATAACAATAAATTATGCATAATTACATGCAAGTAATTCTAAACCAAACCCGAAACCCGAATATTATAATGCCCCAATGTAAAAAGCATTTTTTCTTAACTGCCTTTAAAAAATAGCTGTGCATTCTGATAATTTATTATTTGTATTATTATTATTATTATTATTATTATTATTATTTGTTGATTTATTCTTTGATTCATTTTTTCTTTCCTTTTTTTTTTTACAAGTAATATGAAAATATATATGTATATATTAGGCCTATATTATTTCATCATTCATCCTTTTTTTTCTTTCTTTCTTTCTTTCTTTCTTTTTCTGCTATAAAATAATTTGCTATATATAACGCATTATATTATAGCAACTATGCCATCCAGGTAAAAAAGAACAAAAAAAGCCTGTTTTTATTCACGGGAAATGCCAAGTAACGCTTTTCAAAATTCAAAAGCTTTTATTTTTTTTTTATTTTTTTTTTTTCAAGCAGAAGACGGCCCGGGCCAGCAAGTCGCACATTTATTGGGATGATGTAATGCTAACGGCTTTCTCCAGATATTGTAGACCACATTAGTTTTAGTTCCTTGAAAATACTCAAGAGTTCATAAGTTCTTGTGGTGGCAGCATAACAGGGAAATGCCACATGATACATGTGGAGCTTCAGACTGAATCTATTTTTCTCTATCTCTTACTTTCTCTCCTTGTGCTCTCTCTCGCTCTTTCTTTCCCATCTCTCTCTCTCGTGATTCCCCCTCCCCCAATCTCTCGCTTTCTCTCTCTCTGGAGGGCTCTGAGGGAAGCAGTGAAGCGCCACCGCGAGCTCCTGTCTGTCACAATCACACATGTTTCCCATTAATGTGACAAACACAGTTGACATCCAATTTCCCCCATGTGCGCCAGCTTCCCACAAAATGGATGATGAGACTGCAAAACCCCCGTTCATAATAAACAGCGGCGTTCCTCTGCCTCAGGGGAGGAATCCACACAAGCAGCGCCATCAAACACATGAATGGCATCTCATCTCATACTGAGTGAACGACCAGGGCAGGTGCGAGGGGGGGGGGAAATGAACGGAGATGTGCAGTGGCAGTTGTTATTTGTGCAGAGCGGACGTGTCTAGCGGTGGAGGCAGAAGCCGACACAGACACTGCGGCGTGCGGGGCCCTGACAGGCCGTTTAACTGTGCCATCATGACCTCTTGTTACGCCTGTAACAAACAATAGTCATCAAACTCACTGAACGAATGTCGACTGTGTCAGAAGAACTACTGGTGAAACTCTTTTGGCATTCTGGGATGCCACTGTCAATCTGTACAGCCTCTCCTGTGTCCTTATGATGTCATGACCACAGAGCCTCAGCGAAACCAAGAGGCCTGACAAACCAACAACAACAGGAGGCCTGCCAGACAGACGCGTGTCATTTGTTGCCTGCTGCTGCCACCTAGTGCTGGATTTATGGCAGCAGTTGTCACTTCAGCATGAATGATCAAAGACAGCAGAATTGCAGCACACAGTGGCTATGATTATTCATTAGAATGACAGCCGTTAAAAGACAACAACAAAGCCCATGCGTGGAATACGATTACTTTGTTATCTCTCCCAGTCCCAGTGGGAAATAAAACATTTACTCTGAACAACAAAACTTGGGGGTTTCATTACTCTCTGTCTCTCTCATTCTTCGGCGCACCCCATCGCAACCGCCCCAATCGTGCAGATTTTCTTATTAGCATCAGATCAATAGTCTTCTTTAGTTTCCTCTATGCTACATTCCCGCTCGAAGTGAAGCTGTAGTAAATCTGAGTGAAATTAAATGTACTAATTGGTTTCCGAGGGACAAAGGAAACAAAACTAAATTGATTGCTGTAATAAGTCTCTTAGTAAAAACACTTTCAGTTCAACTGTTTGGAGGGATTTTACAAAGCAAATTAATTGGTCTTGCTTTCATTCTGCGCTTTCCTTTTTCTTGCCTGTCTCGTTGCATATTCTCACTGTTCTCTGTTCGTTGTTCTCTCCACCTGCAGGAGGACGAGCTTCTGCATTGCTCATTGAGTTTGACTTCAGGCTTGTGTTCCACCTCATCTTGATGAACACTAGGACCTGGAGGCAGCAGGTGAGTATAATTAAGAGGAGGGGCACTAGATTAATAGGCTACAGCATGTGAGTGCTTTAATGCACTAGTACTAGTGTGCTGGAGATTTATACACTCTAAAAAATGCTGGGTTAAATACAACCCAGTGCTGGGTAAAACAGGGACAACCCCAGCAATTGGGCTGTTTTGACCCAGCGGTTGGGTTACTACCAGAAGGTTGGGTTAAACATTTAACCAACCCGCTGGGTCAAAACAGCCCAATTGCAGGGTTTGTCCCTATATAACCCAACACTGGGTTGTATTTAACCCCCATTTTTTTTAGAGTGTAATGTTTGTCTAATTGATTTAATACTTTTTTGTTTATGTTTTATTATTTATGTATCTTTTTATTGTACTGGCTTGTTCAATGTAACCTAATTAAATGGTTTTTATTAAAAGAAAAATATTAATATAATATTTATTCAGGTCATCTATAATTTAATCCATAGTTTCAGAGCCCCATCCTTTCTTTTTTTTATCATATCTTTCCTTAATTATGTTAAGCCTATACATCTTTTTTTAAAATAACCCATTAGGGTCATGTTTTTTTTTTTTTTTTTCTTTGAATAATTTATACTTTATCAGCGAGGACACAATAAATTGATTAAAATGACGGTAAACATTTGTCTAATCTACAGAGAATATTCTATTTCGAATAAAAGCTGTTCCTTTGAACTTTCTATTCATCAATATTTCAGTAAGATGTTTAATAATGTTTTTGAAAGGTAATATTTTACACTAATCTCTAGTAACCCAGTCAGTCCCAGTCTGTAAATAACGGTAATAGTCAACTTAAGTACATTTTGTTTTAGTGCTGGTGAATTGTGTTACCACTATATTTGAATACACACAGTCCCAGTATTTAATGTTTTCATTAGAAATTATATTTGTATTTTCCTATCCATTTTTTATGCCTAAAAGCGACCTGAATGGTAGACTGGATCAGCATAGCGACAGTATATTGCTTTCTTATTTTGACATTCAATCAAGTGTACCACCTTATCAGACAATATGGAAAAAAAAAACATTAATATTGTTCATAATCAGATCTATAACATTTCTTTTAGAAAAATAGATAAGTTCATTCAGTGCCAGAGTCATTTCATGCCAAATTTAAGATATTATATATAGATTAATTATATTATTATATTATATATTATCTATAATATATATTATTCTTTTTTTTTTTTTTTTTATTTTATTTTTTTTTTTTTTTTATGTGAAGCGTAAAACAATTTCTCTAAAATGTAATAAATCTCAGATATCTCCTAATTAAATAGAGCATATTCTGGCCCCCAGTGGACACAAGGGTGGATCAATGTTATGGTCTGTTATACCAAACTTCACACATGGTTGTAACATTTTTCCTCGCAACAAACCTAAACATCACATAGAAAAAAAATTTAATATATCTATAATTTTTTTTTTTTTTTTAATTTTTTATGTTTTGTTGGCGAGAACATGTTCCACCATGTTGTGAATTTTGGTAACAGACAATAACATTGATCCCCCCTTTGTCCCATGGGGTGCAGCATATGCTCTATTTAATATGAATCTATATGAAAGAAATTTGAGGGAAAAACCAGATGGACAACCTCTTAGTTGGGAAGGGGCTCCCTCTGGTTTTTGGGGAGAGACTTGGAAAACCTGTTACAAGATTTCGTTTCTAGTATTATAACTTTATTATTAAATTTCCTTCCATGTAAATATTTTATTGGTTGTAAATAATTATATATCACTTATCTCTGTTCAGCTGTATCTCATGTTTCCTAAAAACTTTTTCTTAAACAAAGCTTATACATACGACATGTCCTCCATAATATACGTATATATATATAGATAATATATTATATATATATCTATATATATATATACACACACACAACAGATCTTATAACCTTATTTTGTAGTTTCACACAATCATTTAGTGAGCTTTTTTTAGACAGGTTTTAATTAAATAAATAAACATTGGCTGATCTTTTGATGTACCCGAACCCAGCTAACAGACCATGATTACTATAATTATTATTATTATATTTTTGTTGTTGTTGTTGTTGTATGTTTTTCTGCTTAACTATTCTCTGACAGCACACACACACACACACACACACACAAAAACATGTATCCTCGAAATAATCAGTACAGATCCAAGATTTTAACAGTGTGCAAAAGAAAAGAAAATTTGCTCACTGGGGGCATCAAGACCATGTTGATAGACTAATTTATTGTGACATTTTCATTAACTAGTGATTTGAGGAAAAATTCCCAATCATGGAACAATTTAAGCATTTAATGAGAATGTCCCTCAGAAGGAAGGAAGCTGATTTATTTTACATTTTAGAGAAATTTGTTTTACAGCTTCACTTTAAAATGTTGAAGAAAAATACTGTTTGCCTCCTAATAAACATTTCTTACAAATCATTTCTAGCACCATATTTATGCATTTGGCAAACATTTGCAGACAATCAACAACCTCAGAGCAACCACATGCATGTTTCATGAACATTATGAAATGAAATCATGTTTTGGAGGCAAAAAAGGTAAATATTTTCAGATCTGTCAAGTGTTCTAATAATTTTGGCCACCACTGTAGATCTTAACGAGAGAGTTCACCCAAAAAATCAAGATTCTGTCACCAATTACATGCAGTGACTTATAATTTCCGAATATCTTTTCTTTTGTGTTTCACATGGGAAAGACCAAACAGGTCTGGAGCGACATTAGTAAATTGTCATTTTGGGGTGAACCGTCTCTTTTAAGTTGTATTTAACCTCGTAATTATGAGAATTTTGTAATTTTTTTAATATAGTAAATAACATAACATAATTTTGCTCTTGGAAACATAATTAAGCAAAAGTTAAATTATACTGACTGTTTTTATTGTACTTATCTGGCAACATAAGACTAATCACTGATCACTATTTTAAGTTACCACTGGGGGCCGCGGATGCACGCAATGTTGATTTGAACCTGAAATCTAAAGTTGCTGATTATTGCATACCTGAAAAACAGAATATATATATATTATCTATCAAGACACAACATATAATGTTGAATGCACAGAAAAGCAAAAACATACAGTTCAATGTTTTTATTATTATTATTAGTTTGCCTTTTCAGTGCTGATTTAGTTTACATGACATACAAAGCCTTATTTCATGAGCAAACATCAATGACCATTTGAAATATATACATTGTTTTTATATTGAAATATAAAAAGAGTTTCTGTACTAGAATAGCATCTGCAGTTGATAGAATGTGAGACAAGGAGTTTTTACATTACACCTATCCTTCATACTCTGTTATTCTTTTCAACGAAACATCGAAAGGGATGATTCGGTCACCATTCACTTTCACTAAATGGACAAAAACTCAAGTCCCTAACTTTCTGCATAACATCTCCTTTATGTTCCACAGAAGAAAGTCACACAGTCCACACGAACAACATGAGGGTGAGTAAATGAGAACTTTCATAACTTTACAAAAAGGACCGTACAACACCATCTTGCAAAACTTCCTGCATAATGCAGAAGTTAATAACTGAGAAAGATTCAGCAGAAGCAGCTGTTATACAAGCATTATGCTATTTTAAAATGTGCTAATGCAACAAGGAAATAAACATCATTGAATAATTTTCTAAAGGACCACCATAAAACACACAGCTGATGTATACACCTTTTTAAACAATAAAAAATGGCAAGACATTACTGGGAATTTAAACGCATATTTTCTTAAAAGTCTGGCTTTGCAAAGCATTACATATAAACCATGCATATAAAACAGATTTCAACTTACAGTATATTAGAAAGAAATGTATCACATACTGTTAAATAAATACTCTCACAGCACTTGTGCAGAAATGTTCTTTTCAGTTCATAGATTTACAATTAAGAACAAAGTGAGAGTCAACAAACCTACATTTCGTAAATCAGAATAATAATTATTAAACTTCTTTGTGAGGAAACAAAATTGTTTTCTAGATCAAGAAAAGGGCAGTTTATTTGTCATTTCAAAGTTTAAGTGCACAATTCCAGGGGATGTGTGCGGTTCAGGTTCCCCATTCTGGAAAACAAACCATTGCAAAAGAATACATAGGTTTCCTGTGTGGCATAAGAACTGGCCCACAGGAATGCTCCTCATAGAGCTACTTCAAAACAAGCAAGGTAGTACAATAAATATTTGTTGTCATGGTAACATGAGAGAGAAATCAACTGGCTACGTTCCTTTTTTGGTGAATTATATCTTTAAAAGACAAAATGACACTGCATGAATCAAATATCAGGTAGAAGAAGCTTAATATTTCAGTATATAAAGCATTTATCATATGCATTGAATAATTTGAAGAGTTTGAATTCTCTCGTTTGTCTGCAAGGGGCAGCAATTGAAAATCATGTCAATAATTCGATTACATTTAAAGGGATAGTTCACCTAAAAATGAAAGTTCTGTCATCATTTGCCCAGTCTCACGGTTACTTCTGTGGAGCACAAAAGAAGAGATTTTGACTGGTTTGTTAAGGCACTTTTCAAATATGTTCAACATAAGAAATAAACTCATACAGCGTTGGAACAACATGAGGGTGAGTAAATGATGACAATATTTTAATTTTTAGATTAACTATACCTTTAAGAATCCAAACAGAACCTAATCTGGGATTGAAATTAAATTCCACTCAAATCTAAAACTTATAATTGTAAGATTATAATTGGTTAAAATAAGCAGACACCAAATATTTCTCAGCTGTTTTCTGCTCTTCATATTTCACTTTGATGTCTGCTCTTCAGTGACATAGCCGTGCTTAATGTGTTGCGTGAACAGTTTTTGTTATGCTTGAACTTTGTGAAATGATTCTGGATGTACTTGCGGAACTTTGTGGTGGCGAAGCAATACACCAGCGGGTCCAGTAGGCAGTTGATCCCCATAAGCATAAGGGTGATCTGGTGAGCATCGTTTAAGCTTTGGTGAGTTTTCATGTTCCAATCTTTCCTCAAGTGCAGCACAGACAACACCCAGGGACCCTGCACCACATGGTGGGGCAGGAAACAGATAACAAAGACACCTATGACAGCACACAGCATCCTCAAAGCTCTGCGCTTAGTACCTCCGGGGCGCTTTCCTGTGCTGGCTCGAGGCTGACTGATGGGTTGCGTCAGAAGAGCTCGAGCAATCAAAATGTTGCAGACAATCACCATCAAGAAAACAAGAAAGAACAAGCCAATAATGATGAAGTGGGTGACGGCCACTGTGTATATATCAGAGGCATCCTCATTTTGATAACTCTCAAAACAGCGAGACATGTTATTGTCCTTCTGGATTCCCTGCTGAGTGAGAAATTGAACTGAAGCCGCAAGAGTGACGACCCAGATGAACGCTGAGACGATTGCTCCACGTTTCCAGCAGTCAGAAGAAGCAGCCACCAGCGGCCTGGTAACGGCCCAGTAACGGTTAATGCTGATGACAGTAAGGAAGAGAATAGAGCAGTATGTGTTGATGAAGAAAAACGAGCCTGCGATACGACAGAAGGGATCTGAGTACTTCCAGTCACCGTTATTCATGTAGTAGCCAATCCAGAACGGTAGAGTGGACACAAACAGCAAGTCTGCAACGGTCAAGTTGGTCATGTAGATTCGAATCTCATTCATGGCTTTAGACTCCCGCATATGGTGCAGCACATAAAGAGCGTAGCAGTTGGCCATCAAGCCCAAGGCAAAGACCAGGCCATAGAATATAGGAAAGACAGTGTAACGAAACTTTGAGTCAATGAATGTGTTGGCAGTGCTGTTATTTCCAACGGTCACAAAGACAGTGGTAGGAGTCGTCATCTTGTACACCTGAGAACAAAACAGACCGAAAAGGCAATATATAATTAAATTTGGTTCCTTCCAGTATACTTTGAAGTAGTCATCTAAAAATGATATTGGCTGAGCTGGAGAAGGAGTAGGTAGTATTCCCCTCTCTGTTTATAATGGTTAGAATTTATTAAACACTCTAGACTTCATAGTTTTTTTATGGTAAGTGTTGCTTTAGAAGTAAAGTGAAATAATGAAACTGAAATTGTTTGAAACTGTTTTCAAACAGGTTTCCCAAACACCTGAACCCCCGACTGCCACTGGCTGGCCAAACTAACAGTCCTGCCCCAAGCTCAGACACTGGTTTGGACAATGTTTGATACTGTCACAAATCATGATGTTTACACTTTCATCCTATAAATTGCTTTCTTTTGGGCTGTTCACACAGAACACATTTTTTCAGTAAATATATAGGCCTATACTTTGGGCTTTAGAGTTGTCTCTGCATATAACATATAGGATAAGTGAACATGTCACTTTTATTAACTAGAAATGTGGGAGAGCAGCATTGAGAACGGTAACACTTATTTCTCATGATTACATGTTCTGGAAAGCATTAGTGTTTTTCTCATCATTGCATATTTATCTGCAATCTCTTACTGAAAGCAGGAAATGAATTTGTGAAGCTTTTTTTTTTTTTTAAACCACAGACACCATATTACATCAAAATATGTTTTTCTTATCAGGAATTACAATGTCAGATACTTTTCGTTCAGCCTTTTTTAAATAGAAAAGTTATTCAGTTTATTATTCTTCAGTATATAATGTAGAAGCTGTTGATAAGAGACCTTAAAGTCTTGACCTCAAAACAGCACTTGAACATTTTTGCTGTTGTCACCCAGGAACTTCACTGACCATGTTACCCTTTGTGGCATGCAAAGGGGACATCTTGCACTACATAGCATATTGTCACGCAATATAAACTGTCTCAGTGGAACCTGCCAGTAAACGGCAGCTTTTCAGCAACAATACAATATATTATACAATGTCAACAAATTATACAATGTCTCACAATAAAACAGTGGCAACATTATATAGCAGACATTTACCTGAATATATGCTTAGCCTATTTTCTAGTCTGGTTATTCCATATAGGTCTACAACCGCTGTGACAACTAGCCCCGGCCTCCCCTATAATTGATTACAATAGCAATAAAACAACGCGTAATTGCAAGCAGAACCACAGACCATATAGCATTACTTATTCACATTACATCGCAATGTTTGCATTACATTAATAATAAATTGTTCAAGTGTACTTTTAAGTTAAATATTACACTATATGGGATTTTTTTTGCATATAAATCATACAGTGGGGAAAAAGGCTAATTTCAAGCATAGGCAAAAAAAATACTGTTTGTCAATATTCCATCTTCACCAAACTGACATATTACGCAAGCAGAACAAACGACATTAAAATAGATATATATATATATATATATCACAACAAGAGAGCACGCGGTCTACTGCGAGCGACTCCAAACTATAATGTATTCTAGTCTATTTCACATGAAAAAGCACACTTTTACGCTTTCCTTAGTTTTTAACAATTAAAAACTCTTTTAAATGAGCACAAAACTACATTGATCTCTTATCCTACCTTGTAATTCCCGGTGATTATATGTGATGCTCGAGCGCTGCGCTCTGAGCGTTCACGCCTTCAGCGTTCAGCTTTTCGTTTATCACACATAGTCACACCTCCCGGCTCACTGCCCTTGACTACTATTTATAGTCATCTTATGTTTGTTTATCAAAATTCAAGAGAAGTAGTCTGTCACTATAGGAATGGAAAGGGCTTCCAAAAAATGTGACCTGGGACCTCGCGAGACCATGATTCAGTCCCATGATCATAAATAAGAGTACTGCCAAATTAATTGGAAAAACTCTCTTTAAACTTTCCCAGAGTCTTTCCCAGGGCTATATCTATACACATTTTGATTAACGTTTATGGTCACTTTAATTTGGGGACCAATTCTCACAATTAACTACTACTTTTGCCTGCTAATTAATAGCTAGTAAGGTAGTTGTTAAGTTTAGGTGTGGAGTAGGATAAGGGATCTAAAATGTGCATACAGAATAAGGCATTATATGTGTTTTATAAGTGCTAATAAACAGCCAATATCCTAGTAAATATGCATGCTAATTAGCAACTAGTTAATAGTGAGAATTTGATCCCTAAACTAAAGTGTTACCACATTTATTTATATTCTTAATTAAACATTCTTATCTATTATTTACTGTTATATAGTGTGTATGTGGAGTGTTTTATGCAACATTACAGAGAAGAAAGGAAACAGAACGGGTGACGCGTTGCTCTTTCCCCATGAAGGAAGCAAAGAAAATGTATGGTTATATGGTACATTGACAACCACACTTTAAAAAAAATACCTTTGCACTGTCTTAACTGTAAACAGACTTCAATACACTGTAGAATCAATTTCCACAAAGCTATATGATATTGTGATTGTCTGACTTGATTTGTTTATTGCTGATTTGTCATTGTATGTCAGTATATCTCCAATAGTGTGATGTATTTGAAGTGCTTAAAAACCATTGAGACAATCTTCTAGAAGTGCGGGAAATGTTTTCCCCATGTCCTATCATCAGAAATGACTATAAAACACATTTTAACACTGCTGAACATACAAGCACGAGACCCACCCTTATTATTTTGAAATCAAGCCACGGCCCTGGAAACGTCTAAATGATTAGAGACTCCTGAATCACTCTTTTGTTCAGTGGTTTCCTAATGGAGGAAGCAGCAAATCGACGTTAACCATTTAAGAAATGACTGCAGATACTGAACTGGCTGTGCATTTGACTCTTGGATCGAGACACTATGGTGTTTAATTTCATTTGTATGCTATCTGCTGACTGTTGACTTAAGCAAACTCTCATTTATAATTCTGTCATGAATATAAATAACTATTTTCTGAGTAGCCTTATCTCTGAAGATTGCCTTAATCAGAAAATGACATATCCAAGATTGTGAGAGCAATAGTTAATTTGTGTGTATTAATAAGACCCTATAAGGGCCCAAAGCTGAAATTAGTCACTGAGCTCACTTTTTTTTTCTAGCAAAAACAATGCATTTGGATCAAGGTATTCAATAAAAACCTGACAGATAAATAAACAGGAAAAAGGTTTTGCTTGTATTTACTGTTTATATAATGAGATGAATAAAATGTTCATATTAATTCTCTATAACAATAACTCATAGTGGATCTTGTAACATGCAAATTATGTCTACAGCGGAAATGCACCTAAAAATCTCTAAATGAATATGTGCAATCTGCTGATGAGAACTCAAAAACAATTTTTACTCATTTTCAGTTATTTGGGGAAGTCCGGTGTGCTAAAATCAAGCCTCGACTTGTCATGCAGAATTATCAGGAATTGTTATATGAAGTAACATTTTCACCACATAAAAAAAAATTCTGAAAAACAACTGCTGAATGTTTTCTATTAAGAGTTTACAGTTTCAAATGGAGTTAGCTGATGGCAAAAATCTCCATAATGACTCACATGAAAGTATTAGGAAGGAGGAAGAAAACTCAAATTAGTACAAATAAAGAGGACGAAAATTGTTTGATAATTAGACCACTAATGGGTCCTTAATGGCTGACACAGGGGCCAGTGAAATGATCATCTATGTAATGCATCATTAGTGGTTTGATCACACAAGATACTCACAGACCAACTTTGTCTCCAACAGTGATGTCAGTACACTTGAAAAAAGTACACTTGAAAGACAACTACTTCACCCTCGAATGGGCACACCCAGAAAAAAACTGTTTTAAATAATTTTTATCATTGTACACTGTACTGTAAAACTGAATACTTCCTGTAATGTTTAATATTATAGTAGTCCACTTGCATTTTACATTACACAGTAAATATACTTTGTAAAGATGCATATAACACACAAACGAATGCAGTCATATATATACTATATAGAGACTTTGCTCATTGGCAGAACGTTGGCCCCTTAGCGCTGGCCCTGCATGGGCAGCCCTCATCTGAAATGGATGCGGTCACCACATGTCTGTATTGTCAAAAATGTACAGTAGTCAAAGGGATTTCAAATAAATGGATTTATTAAATGCAAAATAGAAAACATTCAAGTCAGGTTAATACAGCTAATTTAACACTGATGATCTATTAAGTGGATCCTCACTGTTTTGCAAGGTTCTTAATGTGCAGAACTCTCCCACTTGAAAAAGACAGCCCACTACAAGAACAATTCAACTGGATTTCATTTATTGACCACACTTTTGCATTGTTTTCCCTTTTTTATTTTGAAAGTTCGATGCAGTGTTCATTCAGTCAATCAACCAGTCAGGTGAAAAACAAATACAGACACCACTTTAAGAGCAAGCACATCATCAATACACACAGGATTTAAACCCTTGGTTTTAAACTACCATAAAGCAGACCATGTAAACAGACAGCAGATATTCAAACATTTAGGCTACCATTTAAAAAGTATGTAACGTTTATTATTATTTATTAGCTCTAAAAAGGGGAATATTTATGACGAATTATAACTGGTTATGATTCATAATAATAAATATTTAGATTATATCTTCGAATTAACTGTAGCAGAATCAATATTACAATTATTTGATCTGTCCGTCCACCGAGCAGACAATATAATCATTTATCAATTCAAGGAATATTTATTTTCTGGCCACGGAACAATAAACTGTCCTTCTGTGTGCAGTGCTAACAGTAATTCAAAATGTAGCGAGGGTTCAAACATTCATTGACTTCGAATTGTGAGCAGCAGACAGAGATCCGTTTGTGATATAAGGGATTTAATAAATTAAACTATATCTAACATATAACTAAGTAAAACATATATACACAGAATTAAACAAAGTAAGGAAAAAGGGAGAGAAAAGAAAAGTATGGCAGTATTTCACATCACTTAACCTCAACCTTTGAAAATCGTCAAAGAATCCAAAAATCACCTTGTCTGAACCTTAAACACGCATCTGAATAATTTTTAAGCGGTTACTTGCATTGGTTTTTCGGTTGCTGAAGAAGAGTCCTGATGCGGTAGACAACGGAGTTCTTTGATGAGTTATTTAGGAGTGAGCTGGAAGTTTTACTTCTGGTTCTTCTGAAGAAGAAGTCCACAGCGACTAACGTTACTTGAAAGTAAAAACTGCTGGAAAATAAAACTCAAGAGGAAGGTCTTGAGAGTCCTGAAGGGTGTTGTCTCAAACGAAGAAGAAGTTTTCTGAGCGAAGTTATTTTGGGCTGATCGCTTTTGAGAATTTCTATTCTGTGTGTACTGGCCAATGAGAGGCATGGATTTTTGAGCGGGAGAACTTTCTTTGTCTCTTGTTTATGGCTAATTTGCATGTTTTATGGCAGGTCTGGAATTTTTGTAGTTTTAACCCAAAATATCGTACACATCATATGATGCGTTTCACAATCACATACTGTACGTCTTTGTCCTAGGATGAATAACAGGTAACAACATGAACCACGAAGCAACCATTTGGACGATTAAACCAAAGATTACATACAGACACCTGAATATAGTGTTTTATGGCTTTACTAATAGCAAATAAACGAGGTTAACTCATCTAATCTAAATCTAACAAGGGCAATGTAACACCACTGCATCTACCAGAGATCCATTATAACTGATTAATTATTTATCTATATAAGAATGTTTTTATGTGTGTGTGTTTGTAGTTTTGTTTGTGGTGTGCGTGAGTTTTGCTTGGCCTGTATGGCCCCATCGAGATAATTACAGCTCTTTAACAGTTTGAAGTCCCAGATTGATAAGGATGATAGTGGGGCTGGTTCTAATCTTCTTGTCGTGGAAAACCATCTGGCAATTTAAAAAACACCTATACAACGACACTCTGACCAGAAACGTAATTTATATGCAAATGTAAAAAGGCTAAAAGGGTCTTTTAAGCCATAAACAGTCCACCTATCATGCATGATCATACGCAGACGCTAACAAGCCCCCCTTTTGGGCTGACAAGTTCACCTGAAAAACTTCGTCGACAAAGTTTTTCATGATGGTGGAAGCGGTGTGATCATAATGATCGTGTAGCAGTGGACCATAATGCTAGAAGGGCGTGTATCAGGATTGCCAGATTCAGGTGGATCAGGATTGTAATGCATGTGATCAGGATTGTCAATGGCAGGTTGATCGGATTGGTCATAGGCCGTTGGAGTCCGAATTTTCTCAGCCTTCGGAGCCTCAGCGGGGTGTTTTAACCTTGTTCGTTCAGCAGTGTCCGGCCTGGGTTCCCTCTCTTCCGGTGGCTCCGTTTGAAGGTTCGAGGAAGGGCAGCTGTGCACCTGTTCATGGACCTTTGCACCCCGTTGACTCTGTTAAACAGGACAAAAGCAAGGCCGAGGGTTAGGGTGTGCCCGATTGCTGTGGCAAGGCAAAGTGCCGTGTCGGCAGAGGTCCAGGATCGAGCGACGGGAAAGGTGTTCTGGACAGGCATCCGGGACAGTGCTTGGAGGGCTGTGTCGATTGGGGTGATGTCAATCGTCTGGGACCCCCCTTTCTCAATGCTCAGTTCCAATTCAGGTTCCAGGGTGAGATTGTGGTCCCTGAAGAAGGCTGGCATTTCTACCTTGGATTGGTACTCTTCACTTGGAAGGTTGTACAGCGCCAGGTCACCGAGGTGGAGTATGGCACCTTTGGGCACTTGAATCCACATATTCTGGTTGGGCAGGCTGACACGGGTGGCAGTGTCGTGCTGGTGTGGCGGTACGGGTGGGCGTGTTGATGAGCCACTGATTTGCCACAATCTCTGCTTGCGTTTCTGTGACTTGTGTGCGAGGCTTGGCCTCAGCGGGGCAGAGTGTTTCTCTTTGCATGGGTTGTAACCCGCAGATTCCTTCAGTGTTGTCTCGAAGGAAGGGCTTGCTGGGGCAGAGATAATGAATGTCTTTGGTCAGGGTACACATGCGCAGGTTTGGGGCCAGGTATACCTGTGGGTTATTGTCGTGGTAGGATACCATATCTGGTGTGTGTATTCTGATGTGAGTGTTTCCCTGCCAAAATCCAACATTGACAATGTCTTTGAGTCTGTAAATGTTGTCGGATTCAATGATGGGTAGATTCAGAAGGAACGCCATCTCGCTCTGCTCGGGGTCAACATGTAGCAGGATGGACCCTCCCAGGGAGTAGGCAAGGTGGGCTTGAAGAGGGTCAGCTGGACGGGTAGTTACAGAGGATAACACTGTTTGTACTAGGCTCAGGGGCACCAGATACGGAGGAATTCTACCCATGGCTAGGCTGTCGATGGAGGAGCTCACCTCACGGAGCATGTCAGACATCAGTGCGGTGACCAGCTGAGTTTGGGCAAGATCATTCTGTATAACTGAGAATAACTGTTTCACGGATTTCACAGTTTGGTTCAGCAGGACACTGTGGGTGTTCAGAACCACCAGGGTGCCCTTCAATGATTTGCCTATAGTCTGTAAGGTTTGGCCCTGTAGTGTGAGTTGTTCTCTCAGCTGGGGCATCTCAGTCTGGATCTCCCTTACATGTTGCTTCAGGGTAGATAGGCTCACGGAGTTGACACTGGTCACTCCCAGGTTAAACAGGGTTCCAACAGCAGCCGCAGCTCCGAGCAAGGCCCCTAGGAATCGTTTGTCACGCCTGTTATGTCCGCTTAGCTCTGCTTGAGTGACAGTCATTTTCTGCAACTGAGAGAACATGTGTTTGATATCGGCTTCTGCGTGAACGAGGGTATTTTCAGTCCATTGGGCACCCGCCCAACTGTAGTGTGCAGCTGCCCGGGGATAATGTGTCCGGTAGACATTTCGGGGGTCGAGTCGGACGTACACCTTCTGGGTGTGAGTCCTACAGTTGGTCATAAGAAGTCCAGGTTGGTCCCTCAGTGCAATGCCTGATGCTGGACCTGGTGATGTGATATCGGGTTGCGGCTGTCCTCTGTTTAGCTGGAGGCAGAGGATGGAGAGCCACAGCAGCATCCTGGTTCAAAGAAAAAGGGAGAAAGGAAGTGGATCAGTGAGGGAAGTTCTTGTGTGTTCAAGACAGTCTTTGTTTGAGGACTATAGCAAGGCCTAGTTAGCACTAGCCTCCCCTGCCCTTCCCTGCCAGCAGCCACATGTCTCTTGATCTGGTTACGATGGACCCATTTGAAAACTGGTTCTTTCTGTCCCCGACTCAGCTTGATCCGATATGCGACAGGGGAGAGTTTGTCCACAATCTCATGCGGTCCTGTCCAGTGTGGCAGAAACTTCTTTGATAGCCGATGAGAGGTTATCTGAGGAGGCTGTGCGTAGCTGTAGTACCAGACCCTGTCGCCCACATCCAGTTCTTTGTGTGACGCCTTCCGGTCGTAATATGCTTTCTGGCCTTCTGCGCTCTTCTGGAGTCGTTGTTGGGCAAAAGCAAATGTGGTTCTCAAATGCCGGTGTAGTTCATCAAGGTATTGATGAGTGGTGTAGGCGGTGACAAGGTTGGAGTCTCCTGGCTGGTACAGCAGGTGCAAGGGCAATGTCATTTGCCGGCCTGTCATTAGTTCAAAAGGAGGCACACCTGTTGATTCTTGTGGAGTTGCTCTGATAGCCATGAGCACCAGGGGCAGTTTCACATCCCAGTCCTTTTGGTTAGCAGACACATATTTTCGTAGCATGCTGACCACCGTCCTATTCGTCCGTTCCACTTGGCCCGAAGAAATTGGATGGTGACTGATGTGCAGTTGTGCTTGTACTCCCAGGAGTTTCCAAATCTGCTGCATGATCTCAGCTGTGAAATGGGTGCCTCTGTCTGAGTTGACTCTCAGCGGCAGCCCGAACCTGGTGAAAATGTGATTCAACAGGAGATATGCTGTAGTTTGAGCAGTGTCATTGGGTGCTGGGAGGCATTCTACCCACTTTGTGAATTGGCACACGACTGTGAGGAAATACTTGTTGCCTCTTGTTGACCTGGGTAAGGGTCCGACCCAGTCAATTTGAAGGTCTGACCAAGGAAACGTGACTCCTCTGCGCTGCAGTGGGGCTCTGTGATTTGGGTTAGACGGTTGGAATTGGCAGCAGACAAGGCATCCTTTCACGTACTCTGCCACATCTTGCTGCATGCCGGGCCAGTATGCCACTTGTTTGAGTGTCTCATAAGTGGCTCTTGTGCCGTGGTGTCCCGCACATGGTGCGTCGTGAGCATACATCAGCATCACCCCCCTTATGCAGTGTGGCACCACAAGCCTTGGTGCAGTGAGGTCATCAGGGGCATAAAACAAGATGTTGTTTATCACACGCAGCATGTGTGTTAGGTGGTATAGGCGTTTGAGGCTTGGGGAAGCAGCAAGTTCATCTGGTGTGATAGGGTGGCTGGAGGGGTCAGAGAGGTGGTGAAGGATGGTTTTGATGGCGGAGTCAGAAGCTTGCATGTCGGTAATGTCATTAGTGGAGATTTGAGGAGCCAGCGTAAGCGGCTGTGAGGTGGGCATTGTGGTGGGTTGAGTGTGTTTGCTGCGGGTTATGGCTGCCACGTTAAGGGTGGGTTGGTGGGTTGGTGGAGACCATAACTCGCCATGTAGTGCACCTGCTTTGGCTAGGGCATCCGTTTGGTCGTTGAGGTCCTTGTCTGGACCAGGTTGCTTTGAGTGTCCTTTCACTTTCTTCCAATAGACGATCATATCATGTTCACATGTGATGTCGTCGCATGCCTGGAACAGGTGTTGGTGTTTAACTGGTTTGTTGTTTGCTGTCTTGAAACCATTTTGCTTCCAGCCTGGAAGATGGCATGTGAAGCCAAGTCTGGCATAGTTGGAGTCTGTGCAGATGAGCAGTTCTCTGATGTTATGGGTTGATGCTATCTGCAGGGTTATGAGAATAGCTGCTATCTCAGCATATTGTGACGATTGTGGACCCAGCTTGAAGTGTTGTGGTGGGCAGGGTCGATCATTTAGCCAGAGAACACCAGCACCTGCCTTTAGGATGCCCTCGTGGTTGTAGGAACATCCATCGACGTAGGCTGTGGGCATGCCTTGGCAGACATTTTCGTCAAAATACCTGTGGCAGGTAGGTGGCGGTGGTTGGGGCCTTTCTGCTTCTACGCTCTCAGTCGGTGTGTCATCGGAGCAGCTTTGGCAGGCTGCCAGGCCGTTTCCCAGCGCCGACTTGTGATTTTGAGCATATCGTGCTTCAATATTGCGCCACTGGAGAGCCATGAGCCATGTGGCTACGCGTGTGTTTGTGACCACACCGTCGCGGATGCGCTGGCTGTTGAGGAAAGTGACAGGCTGGTGACAAGTCTCTATGATCACTTTCTGTGCTCCGATGTAGTTGGAGAATCTCTGGATGGCCCATACAGTACAGAGTAGGGCTTTCTCACAGTCTGAGTATTTTCACTCTGGGGGAAGAAGAATCTTGCTGGCATATGTGGCCACTCTTTTGTCCTGGTCATGCCGTTGGTACTGTATATACCAGCTCTGAGGCAGTGGCTGGAGAATCCAGCGTCCAAGTAGAACTCCTTCTGTGGATCTGGGTAAGCCAGACATGGAGCAATGCACAGATGTTGTTTCAGCTCATTCATGGCATTTTGCTGTTCGTCTGTCCAGGCGAAGGGGCAGTTCTTTTTTAGAAGGGCAGTGAGAGGGTGTGCAATGTCCGAATAGTTCTCAATGAACTGCCTTGAATAGTTGCACACGCCTAGAAAACTTCGGAGTTCCGAGACATTGGCAGGTGGTTTAATGTTCTGAATGGCCTGGATTCGGCTGGTTTGTGGCTCAATACCTCGTGGTCCGATGAGTATGCCCACGTAATTGACCTTGGTTTTGCACCATTGTCCTTTGTGGAGGGCAATCTTGGCACCGGCGGTGGTCAGTTGGTGCAGGACGTGGTCAATTTCTTTCAGGTGATCGGTTACCGTCGTGTGTTTCATCAGAAGGTCGTCAACATAGATTAAGTTCCCTCTTACCCTGGCATCCGGGCATGCTTTGTTGAGGAAGATGTTAAATTCGGCTGGTGAGTTGGCATAGCCGAATGGGCACCTGGTGAAGGTGTACTGCCGATTGCAAAAGGTGAAAGCCAGCTTGTGTTGGTCATCTGGATGCACTGGTATAGTCCAAAATCCTGAGGCCACATCAAGAGTGGAGAAGATTGTGGCTCCTCTGATTCTTGGTATCTCCTGTTCCAGCTGGGTCATCGGCCATCGCGACAATGGCACCTGTTGATTCAGTTTCCTATAGTCGATGGTCGGCCGCCACTTGCCGTTTGATTTGATGACAGGCCAGATGGGGGCAGAGTAGGTGCTGTTACACGGACGAATGACACCCTTCTCAAGCATAGAGTTGATGATCTCCTGTACGGGTTCGTACGATTCAAGGGGGATCTTGTATTGCTTGACAAAAGTGGGTGGAGCTTTTGGGTGCGTTGGGACACGCACAACATGGAGGTTAGTGAGGCCACAATCTAAAGAGTCCTTGGCAAATGATTCCTTGTATTTGTAAAGGACTTGACGGAGTTTGTGGCGGTCTGCATCCTCCTGTATGGCATCAGCATCTTTCAGAATTTGCTGGACTTGTGTCTCAAAACCTGGGTATGGCTCTGCTGTCGTTAATTCCTCT
The DNA here is from genome assembly GCA_018155175.1 of Sinocyclocheilus anophthalmus. NCBI lineage: Eukaryota > Metazoa > Chordata > Actinopteri > Cypriniformes > Cyprinidae > Sinocyclocheilus > Sinocyclocheilus anophthalmus. The sequence goes on from JADLZN010000238.1 coordinate 65,114, forward strand.
GTGCTGTGGGCGGTCATAGGTGCAGTCGCGCTGTCATTTATGCAGGTGGAGTTGTTAGAGACCGTGTACACGGCAAAGTGTTGGTCTTCTGTTAGTTCTGTTCTACACACCTGCTCCTTGACTACTGGCATGACTGAGGTTATGGTGATGATCTTGAAGGGGCGTAACACTGGGTTGCCCTGAGCTTTCTTCTGGAATCATTGGATCTGAGATGGGTCCAATAATTGGTAGAATTAGTTCAAAGTCATGAAAGTCATAGCTCACTAGCCAACCCAGACGGTACGCCTTAGGCACTCTGACATCCGTTGCCATGCAGTTATTGAACAAGATGTAGGTTGCCCGAGATGTTACTTCGACGAGGGGTGTGGCTTCCAAAGTGAGGCCCAGTTCCCCACATTCGGGTGAAGGTTGGAAGAAGCCTAGGGTGTGACTGAGAGTTTGGCCGCTTCGCAGGTTGAGTCGAACAGCGACCCCTTTGGTGTAAGCTGGTACTACAGTCTCTTTTTCATTGATTAGCGTGCAGGCCTCAGGGATGGTTTGGCCTGACAGGAGGTTCTCATGGTTGACAGGAACTGTGGGTGACTGTGAGGTCATTGGAGCCCATATCACTTCATTGATCATGTCCACGTGAGCCCTGAGGCGAATCAGAATGTCCGCTCCGATGTAGACATCATGCGGTGCGTCTGTAAGGACCAGGAAGTAATGGGTTAGACACCTGTCATTCCACCTCAAGTTCAAGGCACAGGTGCCCTTGGCAGTCACCATAGCTGATGGACAGGGATTCAAGGGGAATCGTGTGCGCTTGTTAGCAAAAGGAATGTTCGTTGTGTGCTGTTTGAGAGCATTGAACTGTGAGAGGCTGATGGCTGAATTGTCTGCCCACAGTGCTAGTATGGGGTCTGTTGTTGTGACATCATTCAGTTGTAAGCCCCCCTTAACGTGGGGTCCGTATGTGTCAGAGTCTTTGGCTAACTGGAAAGTACAGAGCATTTCCCGCGACCTTTGTGACCTGACAGTCTGTCTGGGGTGGTCTGGGTGACTGAGGAGGCAGAGGTTCTCGCACTTGAGCCCAGATTTTCAGTTGTTTAAAATCTAGCAATGGTTCAAAGCGATCTAGCAGGTCTTTGCCAATGAGGAGAGGATATGTGTCAAATGGAGAAATGTACACAGGGTGCACAAAGTTCATAGGGCCGATGGTCAGGTGAATTGGAGCTACCTGTTCAAGTTGGACCTCATTTTGGCTGTAGGATTGCACATTCAACACACATTTCTGATACTTAAGAGTTCGATTCTGTCTCTTGGCTTCACTTTGAAGTCTGTCAAAAAGTTGGCTTGACATTAACGTGAGGTCAGCTCCAGTGTCCAATAGGGCCTCCAGCCTCAACTCATTTTCTAATGTGATGGCCAGGTAGAGTTTTTTGGCCACCCCCCTTTCGATTAGGTCCCCTAGGAGTCTCGGCACTGGGGCTTGTGTGATGACTGGCAAGCAGTCAGAGCTGGTCTTGTGTGGCTCGTTAGGGAGGCAGACCACCAAAACCGCGCTTTCTGGTACTTTGCGGTCCTGGCTGGAGGTGTGTTGCGGGGTGTTGGCTGGTTCTGGCGGTTCCACAGTCAGCTGAGGTGGTTGAGTGATGTCACCACTTGGTGATGAGATTTCTGGTTCTGTGGTTAACAGTGGATTAGCAGTGATCTGGTTGGGAAGTTCATTTTGAGGGGACTCTGAGTGGGTGTTGGGGTCAGAGTTAATGCTTAGTCATAGCTGGTCTGTCTCGTCCCTTTTCTTTCCCTTATGGTGCTTTTCTTGGAGGAGTTCCTTTAAAAGTCTCATGATCTCTGCTGATTCAGATGTAGCTTTCTGGTTCTGTTCTGTGGATGGTTTATATTTGGGCTTGTCCAGGGCCTGTTGAGAGGGGTTCTGCTGCTGGCTTTCCGAGCTCGGTGCTTGTGTCTGTGAGTGTCGGTTCCCCTTGGGCCGTCTCTTGGCTTCCCATGTGGCTCCACCCCTTCGGTTGAGGGGTGGTTGTGACCTTTCCCAGGATCTCTCGGGGTGCCCAGTCTGGTGATTAGGACGGGCACCACCATGGCCACGCTGTTCTCTGCTGGCTGGGAAGGACCTTGACATTGTGTTGACAGGTTTGTCAGTGTGGCTTGGCTCGGCGCCCTCTAGAGCAAGTTCAGAACTCTGATTAGTGACAGGATAGATTGTGGGGGTTTTTCCTGTCTTTTCAGAAACAGTCTTTTGTTTAACATAGGCCTTGTGGGCCAAATCTCGCAGCTGTTGGGTGGACATAGCCCGTGGGCAAGCCAGAACCCCCAAGTGGTGGCTCACTGTTGGGTGCAGGTTCCGGAGAAACAGAGTTTTGAAGTTGAAATCCTGTTCCATTCCTGGCTCGTTTCGTGCTCCGAAGTAGGCCTGTCTGAGCCTGTTGTAGTAAGCCTGTGTGGTTTCCTGTCTGCCCTGTTTAAGGTCCATGGCAGTAATCAGTCCTTGCTCTGACTCTGGGTCAGAGAACTCCTTATTCAGAGTCTGCTGCATTTGCTGGTAATCCCCTTCGACCGTTTCTGGCTGCCGGTCTAGAAAGCTCCGGACCTCACGACTGGAGGTGATCCTGAGCAGATAGAGTCTGTCTCGTGTGGTAACATTGGCAACAGTTTGCAAGTGAAAGTCAATGTTTTTTATGTAGGCGTGCACATCGTGGCCCCCTGCAGGGTTTGGAGTGAAAGTGGGAATGTTTCTAGCCGGCTTATCCAATTCTTTAGGTGACACGCCGGGACTGGAAGACAGCCTTTGAAAAGGCTCCCAGCCCCTTTCTGCTGCTGGGGGTTCAGGGATGCTGGCAGGTGATGTCTTGAGCAGTGGGCTCTCACCCCCCTTTCGAACTGGAAACCCTTGACTAGCTGGTATCAATCTGCTGGTTAGGGGAAATTCTGTGGTGTGCATTTCCCTTTCAGAGTCACTTTGCAGTCTATATGCATGTTTAAGCTCTCGGTGAACCGTATCAAGTTCTGCTTTTAAATAGTCTCTTTGTTGGGCCAGGGCACTGACTTCAGCCCGTGAACTTTGCAGGTGGCCTTCGCAGGCCCTGGCCCTGGCGTCTCTCTCTTTGAGTTCAGTCTCTGCTTTCATCAGGAGAGCCTCGGCTTGCTGAAGTTTTTCACTTAGTTCCTCTCTGGTGTCCTTATCCCACTGCTCTCGGCGTGTTGTGTCTACACGGAGATCAGTTAAGGCTTTCTGGAGTCTCTACTTCCTCCTGCAGCTCTGGGTCCTTTTCATCCGCCGTCCTGTGCTGGTGCTGAGTCCCTGACGTTAGCTGGTCCAGTTGCCTTTGAACAAGCACCAGGTTTCTCTGAGCCTCCTCAGCCTGGAGCTTCAGCGCTGCTGCTTCCTATTCCATGCGGGAGGTGCTTGTTTCTCCCAGCTTTGCCTGATCGAGGAGGTTGTGGGCGAGGGGCCCGCTGATCTTGGTGAGATCTTTGTGGCTGCAGTCCTGTGTCGGATCGTGTGACATCAAGGCGCTCAGCTCAGGTTGTCGTCGAGCTGTTCAGGTGCTGCAGGCCACCGGCGGCTTCAGACAGGAGGGTACCAGTCATGGCACTCAGCCAGGACTCTAGTCGATCCCAGTGGGCATCAGGGCTGGATGATCGAGACATGCTGGCTCACTGGTGAAAAGAGAGAGAGAGAGAGAGAGATAGATAGAGAGAGATGTAATAGGGTACAGCACGAAAAGGCCAATGCAAGTATTTACGGTGTTAACAGGCTGCGATTATAGTAATTATATGTTCTATGCACGGTCTGCTTGAGGAGTAAAAACAGTTTGTGGAGTGTAGACCAGACACCTGTTATCTCTGTCGCAAATGGCGAGGTGTGTCTAATTTTTGTGGGGGGCGGCCCCGGAACGGATCTAACTCAGATCGTTGACAGCGTGATCGTCTAAAGACTTTGGCAGCTTGGGTCGTCAATCTATTACTCAGCCTTCCTTGATGATTCTCAAAGGTTCGGTCTCTAGGCAAACAAAACAGAACAAAATGAAAAACAAACAAACCAACAAATCAAAACACAGATAGAGATAGAGAAGAGAGCAGGTTTAAGCCTTTTACTGCTGTTAGAGGTTATGACAACTGGATGGGTTAGTATTCTCTATCTAGCCTAGTGAATTTTGCGTTATTCCTTTGGATCCGTGGCACCTGTTTGACCCGCCGTGGGATGGCACCTGTCCCACTTCACACACTAAGCACTAGAGGGAGTGTTTACCTTAGGTGACAAAAATGGCTAGAAACATAAATTTTACTTTAAATTTGAATTCAACACTGTTTAAAACCTAAATTTTACATCCGTGATGTTAAAAGTGAATAGAAAGATGAGCGAGAACCCTGATTTAAAAAAAAAATATATATATATATATATATAGATTTTTTTTTATTAAATTAAAAATAAAATAAAAAAAACAT
>JADLZN010000239.1:0-35299 GCA_018155175.1 Sinocyclocheilus anophthalmus
GTCATCTTCAGAACACAAATTAGGATATTTTTTGATGAGATCTGAGAGCTTTCTGTCCATCCATAGAGAGCAAGGTAACTTCCACGTTCAAGGCCCAGAAAGGAAATAAGGACTATCAACCTTAGGTGGTTCAACCTTAATTATGAAGTGACGATAATACTTGTTCAACAATTAATTTTTTTCTGTGTCAGTCTCTGACATGCATTCACGAGAGTTGCTGATGCAGGAGCTGGCATTTTGACAGAGTTGGTGGATGCTCCCGGTGGATGCTCTATTTTAACAATGACTTTAATACCTTCGATGGTAGTGGCATTGAAGACATGTCGGTAATTTATCAATATATTTTAATTTGTGTTCCAAAGATGAACAATGGTTTTGTTGGTTTGGAATGACATGAGGGTGAGTAATTAATGACAGAATTTTCATTTTTGGGTGAACGTTCCCTTTAATGCCTGTAACAGTCACACTAAAGCTCCTATTCAATAACTTATACCATGTTCTGTCTGAATACTCTATTCTGATTGGCTGGCAGGTATGTATTAAAACAGTTTAATGCACAGGTAGTTCCAAGTCCGTTTATATCACCGTTCTGTATTAATGCGCTGATTTCGTTGATGCACACATGCAGAAAGAGAGATCAGACATCACGCTGCATACACACAGAAACATTCAGGAGCATAGAAACTTGTTTTTAATGCTGTCCTGTGACTTTTATTAATAAAATAGCTTAGATACTGAATTAGGGTACGAGATACCTGCAGGCTAGCTTGCATAAACGATTTTAATGCCAACGGGAATCAAGAACCACTCGACGTGAAGTGCATTAAAATGGTTTAATGCACAGTTTAATGCACAGCTAGCCGTGCATTATCCCTTACTTAAATGCTCAGTTGAATCATTTTAAAGATAGATGACACATGAAGGCAAACGATGCCATTTTCATTTGTTAAACAATTCATTTTGTCTTTTTGTGAGGACTTACTTGGGAATCCTTTTTCCAGCAATTTCAGGTTCTGAGTTTATGTCAGAAGTGTAGCTGGCCTTCTTCCAGTTGTTGGCCACATTCTGAAAAGATGCTGAAAAAAAGAAATGCAGGTACGGCTTCATTTTTGTTTATTAAAGCTATGTGAGATCATGTTTTACAGTGTGGATAAATGATGTGCAAAGATTCTGAAAAATGAAATCCAGGTAATCTGGGCAAGATCATGTTTAATTTACAGCATCATTTACTCTTACCTGACTCGTGCAGGATTCTTGCTCTATGTTGGGTCCACCCTTTCTCTGGCTGTGGTGCCTCCATTGTCCTAACACTCTTCAGCAACCTGTCAAGATCTTTATATGGTGGCCATCTGCATACCAGGACTTGGCAGCTGGTCCAGTCGTCCCTTCTCCCTCAAACTCCACGATTAGGTAAAAACACTTTCTTTCATTCTTTCTTTCTTTCTTTTTTGTTTAAGCTGCAAGCCTGAAATCCATATTGTGTATTAACTCGAATTAATTTTCAACAATGTTATTGAAATGCATGAACTATGAAAAAAGAAGTGCTGATAAAGAATTACTCTGTATGTAAAAGAGGAATTGAAACGAATTGACTGTGATAGGGGACAAGAAATATTTTGCTCTCTATTTCCTCAAACTTGCAGAAATCGACTGTTGTTGAGAGGTCATCCACTAAATGAGTGCCAAGTGTAGAGGATGGCAGTGGATAGTCAAAAAGGGATTCCTGGTGTTTGAAGGTACTGTAAGCTACATAAATTGCATCCCTTAATGAAATGATGTTTTGCAGCTTAGCAACTTGACTGTTTGCCTGATCCAGTTTCAGAGTGTGAGGGCTTGATCTCAACTATTTATATTGTGTCGCCTCGTGAAAGGATGCAGGTAGAGGACCAGCCGCATGTGGTTTTTTGAGCAGATGTGGCCTGGTTTTGTGAGGTTTTTTGCAGCATCTTTGCATTTCTGAGAATCTTTTTATTATTGGACTCCGAGGGCATGTTGGTTTCCTCAGAAGTCTTTTGAGTTTGTTTAGGTGATTCTCGTACTTGAAAGCACTGAAGTTGTCAAGGACACCATGCTTTTTCGCATCATCTGTAAGATGTACAAGGCAGTGTGCATTGTAGGACAAGAATTGTGGACCATACAGTTTACCAAAGTGAGTGACAAACCAGTATGCCATTGGCATAATCACAGTAATCTTTAATCAAACTGTTGTTGCACAGGAAGAAGATTCCCACAAAAAGTAGCAAGAAATTTTTGTACACCTCTGTGGTAAGGGGATCTTTCATCATGATACAGTAAAAACTGCCTGAACTCTGTTGCCTTCCACCTATCAATTTCTCTCAGTGCCCTTGGTTTCCGTGCAAACTCCATGGGCACACTTCTCTGAGCATTTATCAATCTTTCTGACAATGTGTTTATTTGAAATCCTGACAGCCTACAAGTCAGAGGACCCATCTTCAGCCACAAGAGAAGAAGCCGTCTCATGTTTCCGAGGCACACGAGGTGCATGTAGTCGAGGGGGAAACCAGAGACCATGTTTAGGGATGTTTCTTCAAGAGGTGATGGACCATGATGATGATCAGCATCTGTCTTGTTTCTGAAACTCTCATTAGTTCTTAAAGGCATGTCAATTCTTGGAAATGTCATTCTATTTTCTAGGTACAAACCATCCTGTGTGCATTTTTCACATCCGCGATAGCCTGTGTGACCTTTAACATTTTTCAGGAATGCACGGGCAGGTGCATCGCAGACCATCGAAGAGAGTTGTACAGTTAACATCACTCCTTCAAATTCAAATCCTTTAGCTAATTCACTTCAGAGATGAATTCTTGAAGATACTCAGCTAGTGATGTAGGTTTACTTGTGCCACAAAATAAACCTATTGCCACTGGTTCCTCTTGTTTGATGTTTTGCAGTGTCCCTAGGATGGGCCAGAACTGTGTTGCTGAGCTCTTATAGAGGGGCAAACCATCAATGTTGATCTGAAGCTCCAGCATGTGAATGTTGCGCAGAATGTCAACATTCTGATGTAGCACCTCTGCAGTTGAATTCAGCACTCGGAAATGGTAATACTGGCCACCAGCCTTGTCTTGTATTTCAGGGTTCAAACGCACAGTTCCTAGCAATGTCCTCGAGTCTTTTGGCAGATTGAAACTGTGCAGCCGTAGAATGTTGAATTCAGTGCCACATGTGTCATTTTGTGTTCAGTAGCCCAGGATGCCAAATCATCTTCTAGGGAAGTTGGATCAGATTCTGATTCTGATTCTGTGTCTGATTCACTGTCATCAGGAACACTTGCCATATTGACATCTTCAGTCTCGTCAACATGAGAGAGACCGTCCATAAATGTTTCTTCATCATCATTTTGACCTTGACAGGTGTTACTCTGCATGCAACACAACTCCTTCCCCCAAGTTGTTGCCTGTATTGTCTGCAGTTGTTGATCCACCTTGTCCTTTGCTTTTCTTCTCAGTGTCCAATAGGATGGTTCATTTGAAGCCATAGTATTAAGACCTTAATACAAGCAAACCCCTGATTTGTTGTTTGTTTACTGGCCTACCAAGTCATGTGCATTAACATAATTAATGTACATACCTTTAGTTGGTTGACGGATGGTAATAGATAACTTTCTGTAGTCAAATTAAACAAAGGACAGAGTTAAATGCTGAAATTGAAATAACTACATAAAAAAAATTATTATATATTTTTTACATTTTATCTAAATTTTCCCTTGTACTGATGCATTTTATGGTTATATAAATAGTTTCCAGTACAATACAGTACATGATTTAAATCAAAAATTGACAATCTTCCATAATTGAGGTTTAAATATAGATTTAATCCTCATTTCATCCCCTTATGTTCTTTAAAGCATCATCAGTTGCACCTAAGAGATCTGCTCACATAAAATTATACATTTACACACACACGAAAGTGTGGTACTGGTAAGATTTTCATGTTTTTGAAAGAAATCGTATGACTAAAGGCTGTTTATTTGATGAAAGTACACTAAAAAGAAAATTTTTACATTTTCACTATATATATTCATTGTACATTTTTTCACAATTTTGTGTATGAGCATCAAATCAGAGTATTAAAATGATTTCTGAAGATCATGTGACACTGAAAACTGGAGTAATGATGCTGAAAATTCAGCTTTGCGTCCCATGAATAAATTATATTTTAAAATATTAAAATAGAAAACGGCGTTTACTTTCTTTTTGCTTTCTTTCTTTATGTATGTACATATTTATTTATGTAATGAAGTTTTCGCCTTTTCAATTTTTACTGCATTTTTGATTAATTGCAGTCTTGGTCTAGCAAGACTTTTTCTTGCTGTCTAAATGCATTTCTGTACACTGCTGTTCAAAAGTTTGCCATCAGTAGGGTTTGTAAAGTTTTTTTTTTTAAGTAGTCTGTTCTGCTCTTAAAGTTTGCATTTATTTGATCCAAAATACAGGAAAAAAGGTAATGTGAAATATTAGAAATTAAAATAATGGGTATCTATTTTTATATACTTTATGATGTAATGTATTTCTGTGATGCGCAGCTGTATTTTCAGCATCATTACTCCAGTCTTCAGTGTCACATGATCCTTCAGAAATCATTCTAATATGCTGATTTATTGTTGGGAACAGTTGTGCTGCTTAGTATATTTATTTATTTCCTTTTGGAACCAGTGCTACTTTTTCAGGATTATTGATGAATAAAAAGTTTAAAAGAACAGCATTTATTTATATAGAAATAGAAATCTTTTGTAACAATAACAATAACGGCAGTGTACTTGATGTCAATCTAATCTTCAGGTGAGAGTTGAATGGTGCTTAGTCTCGCGAGATTTTAATTAGGTTTCCTCTGTTTCAAGGCATGCGATTGGCTGTTCGGCGCTGATGTCAGGCTGCAAGAAAGCCCTATTCAACGGAGAGAATTGATCAGCGTCATGGTACAAGCGAAGCCTGAATGGTTTGATAAACTTGAAACGAAATCCCGTAACCTTGAGTTTGTTCAACTGTTATCACTGAACAGGCCCCTTTTGTGATTGACGAAAATGCGTGTTAATACCAGCTGGAAACGGGGCCTGCGCTTGTGCTGTCGCCAGGGTGTCATCGGCGCAAAGGTAACCATAACACCTGTTAACTGTGCATGGTAAGGAATAGTGGGTCTTACATAATGGCTATCATAAAAGTTATGTTTAGTTCTTGTGAAACTTGATCCGGGCCGCTGTTACTACGTTAGCTCGGAGCCTCTGTTCATGGTTAACTTGCGTTACATTTCTCAGAGCTGGTGGGTCTAAACCAATCTGAAATAGCCCCTTATAACGTCCAATAATACAGTTAACTTGAAGGAATGACTGGAAACGAGTGAGCGATTTCGGACAGCCGTTGAGTGTACATCTTCGCGTTACTTGCGGTGCGTGAATGAGTGCACTCGACAGCGTCCACTCAGGTTTCGGACTTCACTACAAATGGATGTCCCCTCGAAAAGTATCCTATTTGAGGGTACAGAGTGGCGATTTTAGATTCAGTTCAAGTGATAAGTATAGCAACATTTTAAATGTGTACGTTATTTTCCTCAGTGCAGATGGGCCTAAACCAATCCGTATCGAGCAGAGCAACGCTTCAGATTTTCCCGCCCGACCTGTGATTGGAGCCGGTGTTACGAGATTTTCTGTTTCAGTGGGCGGGGCATAGATGAATATTCATGAGTTCCCGGACATGCGCGTGGAACCAGGTGGAACTGAGAATTTCAGTTCACGCTCCTTGTATTTCAGCAGGTTTAATGGGATATTTTAAAAAAGGTAAATATTTTACAGCGTTGCACAAACCTATGCCTAAACTACATTTGTTCATCATTTTGTAACCGTTTATAATGTTTTCATTAGTTTGCACGTTTTGTGCAGTCGCCGCTGAGAATGAGTGCAGACATAAGCACACTTAGTGTCACTTACTTTGATTTCAATTCGTTGTGCGTCTGCAATGCTTTTAAAACCGGGTGTTGTTGGTAGTTGTTTCTTTAAATACAACAGCTGAAAAAAACTGTATTTGTGGATGGTCTTCATCCTTCCTGGTGTAATGGTTCTTAAAATGAAGGCTTAGGCCTGATTATAAATGCAATAGGGACATCTTAAAGACAAACACACAAAGCATGAAAGGTTCCTTCAATAAGAAAATTTTGGATAAACAAAAGTGTATGGACACAAAAGGTTTAAAAAGTAGCCTATAATTGGGAAAAGTAAATGAGGAAAACAAATACTCACTGCATTTTATGGAAATGGAAAAGAAACTAATAGAGTGTTTAGAAAAATAATTTCATTAAACAATGTTACATAAGTGGAGGTGTGCTGTGTTGTTTGATGGGATATAAAATAACTCTTCGAGGATTGTATTAGTAAGGGTCTTTGTTCATGCACAAACTGATCATATTAAAATCTTAAAAAAAAAAAGTAATATTGGGGAATATTTTACATAATAAAAGTTTGGTGTCCCCCGGGATGTCATTCAATATGATATTGTCTGCCACAGAAACATTTTCTTATTATAATGTTGAAAATGGTTGTACTGCTAATGACGTGTGGAAACATATACAGGAAGGTTACCTGATGAATGGAATTTCAGAAGAACAGCATTTCTTTGAAATATATTTTTTTTACATTATAAATGTCTTTAATGTCATGTTTATTAAAGTGATGCATTCTGAAGAGCAAAACTATAACATTCTTTAAAAAAGAATCAAATTCCAGGAATAACTTTACTTTATTATCGCATCTCCATGATCTAACATTTTCTTTTGGATTTGATTGTGTGAATCACTGATTTTGATATCATATTTTTAACCATACAAATTTCTACTGTCTACAACAGACTATTACCCATCACACCATATATTTACATACCTTGTCATAATTTATAGTTATTTTTAAAACAAGCTAGATAGAATAGATAAAAGATAGAGCAAGCTGGTAGAGGCCTTTTTTAAAAGAGTCACAAGCATTGGAAACTAATCGAGAGGAAGTGTTTAGAGGGCAATATATTGATTGGAATCAGATGTGTTTTTAGGGTTTCTTGAAGATATGCACTAAGGAATCAGCTGCTCGAATGAGTTGGGGCAGGTCATTTCCACCAGGGGGAACAGTTTATGTAGAAAAACGCCTCAATATAAAATGATAGGTGTTTAGTAAAACTTTTATGATCTCTATTGCCATAAATAATGTTGCATGCGGGTTTGTGTGTCAATCAAATGACCATGCATTTGTACAATGATCATTGTGTATAGCCAGGTGACGTGAAACATGGTCAGAACAGAGGAACGACCATCCTCCTCACAGGTAGGTTGCAAAATGGTTTTGGTCACTGATTATGTTGGTGAACGTAGTTCATTTCATTGCCGAAGTATGCCCGTTTTTAAAAATTAAAAGGTAAAACGAAGAGCATAAATAAAATAATGAAATGGTAGTTGGCTGCGCGCGATTGGAAACCTGTAGCTGTAATCATACATGGTGTTCTCGGGCTTGTTGGTTTTCACGGTGGCCATGGAACCAAAACCTTGCTCGATACTCTTTTTAATTGGTAAATTCATTTGTTTGTAAAAATGTTTAAAAAAAAAAAAAAACTATACGTTTCACATGGGAAGATGAAAAAAAGAAAGAAATACGTAAGCCAACATGTTTTTCGCAGCAGTCGGATGTATGTATAATAGTTTAGCAACCCCCCAGAAAGCATGGAGAATCCCGCTGGAAACGACCCCCCCCCGCCCCCTCCGGCTAGTTATTCCAGGACATGGATCATCACACCAGTATACAAAAAAAAAGAAAGAAAAAAAGCCCACAGATACGTTTATAGGTTTATTTAATTTGTCGCAGGCAGTGATGTATTCAACAAATGAATACACAGTTTTAAAGCATGATCACTGTTTTTTTTTTTTTGTAAACCGCCATCGCAATCTCAACCTTCTATTCGAAGAGACAGAGACTGACATCAAATGTGCTACTCAATAGGTATTTTTTGTGCTGTGCTTTATCCCGAACATTTTACGCCAAGCAGTGCAATCATTCAGCTTCTCAGCGAAGGACTGCACAAAGGGACTGTGTAAACTAATAAAAACCTTATAAAATGTTAGGAATATGATAAACAAATGGACCCCGTTTGTGAAACAACGAAATATTTATCCTTTAAAATATTTTATAATTTCATATATATAGATATGTATATACTATTCCATTAAACCTGCTGAGATACAATGAGCGTGAACTGAAATTCTCAGTTCCGCTTGGTTCCACGCGCATGTCCGGGAAACACATGAATATTCATGTAGGCTGTGCTCCGCACACTGAAACAGAAAATCTCGTAACACCGGTCGGAATGGCGTTCAAGTGAATGAGATGCCGTCAGTCAGCTGTTTCGCGAGGGGGGAAAACGCGGCCTTAACATTTCGGCATTTAGTTTTAGTGTGGTTTTTTGTATTTGTAACTTTAATATTTAGTGTGTGTCTGTGTGTACATGTATAATGATTTTTATCTCGAATATAATTAAACAAAGATATCAGAAGGCTGATTAATCCATATAACTGTCAACGTTACTTACCAACAACTTGACGAACTGACGACAAACTACAAACAAACTTAAAGACGCCTAGTAATGAACTTATAAAAACAACAGTAGTAGAAACAGACGTGTAATGAATGAACAGGAACGTAATATATACAACTGGTGCTATTTACAGGTTATTAATGTGGGAAAAATTATCCAAAAATGTTGAGAGTACAGTAGGCTGAGGAAATCACAACGGTCTTCTGAGACAAATTACAGGAAGGGGCGGTCTACGCATCTAGTACCTACCCAAGGGGGTTTGTGGTTCCTTTGGAAGGAGTCCCACGTGACATTCATTCATTTATGTATTTTTTTTTTCATTTTATTTATCTATTATCATTTTTCCTGAGCTAGATACAGGGAACCCAATGTGCTCATGTTTAGAGAGGTTATAAATATTGCTATGTTTTAATATTGCTTAGTACAGGTTTTTTTTTATTTTTTACGGGTTACCTCAAAGACATAATGTCAAGGGCTACTTGTTTGCTACTTGTATTTATTTGTAAAAGAAGAAACAAACTGTTTTCTATAAAAGTCTGGAATTTATTAAATACAGTAACCTAAACACATTTAGTATGGATATAACTGCAAAAACTACCATAGCTTCATAACAAAAATAATTCTGTAATTATACTGCATTATTCCTGTAACAGTTAACAGTCTTGAGGCCTGATTCACAGTGGATGTCTGATGGCAAGTTGGATGGAGGGATTTTTACAATGGCAACTCACAGACTCAATGCGGGCACCTTGTTGGAAACCGCTTGTTTAATATATTGCTTCTCCACAAATCCACTGTAAGATTTAGGTTCTACAATTTTTTTTTTTAACTGTGTATTATATCTATACATGAGTGATGTGTCTGGGACATGATTTATTTTTCTCAAGTTTCCTTGATTCTGCTGCTGTGGAAACCTGACCTGGTGAGGACCCTCTCCTCCATCCTCCATTGAACCTCTCATCACACTCGGACAAGGTAATGAATTGTTAAAGATTCTGTTGTTGGTCAGTGAATGGCTTGTTTTAAGCTGCAAACTAGTCATTTTAATTATTTTTCTGATCAATTTGATAACCGCTATATTACTTCTGTTTATTGAAAAAGCATGTTACTCCACATCATGACTTTGCCGGGGGTTTTTTTTGTTTGTTTTTTCCCCCAAAATGTAATGTTTACATTTGAACTCTTTTGTACTTAATGTGCAGAATAGCCGACACTTTAATAAAATACACAAAATAATAGTTTTTTTGTCCAATTAATCAAATAAATAATTGAAGAATTAATTAATTGTTGAAATAGTTTTTACTTGCATCCACAATATGAAGTTATTCACTGGGGAAAACACATTTCAAGCGCATTACACAGCAGAAGCACCTGACCGAGTAATGCACTCACAATTATCTTTGTAGCATTTAATGAAGTTTCTACTGCTTTTAACAACAGCTGCACATTTCATGCAGAAGCTCCCTCCATGAGGCCCAAACATGCAGAAATTAAAAATAAATAAATATGTAGTTAAATACATGTAACAATAGGAAAATAAAGAAATACATATCTTGATAAAACGAATATATATTCATTTGTTATACAATTTAATCCTGACTAATTTTTTTATTACTACTTTCATTTGTGTTTTCGGTCATTTTTAAATTAATTTTTATCCTTTCTAACTTTTAATTATTCTTTCATTTATTTTTATATTTATTACATTTATGCATTTGGCATTTATTTTTCATGTTTTTGGTTTCATTGTGGTTATTTCAGTTATTTTGTATGTAGTTATTTACAGATGGTTTATTATTTTATTTTCTTTGGTGCAACATGTAAATGAGGAGTTTAGGGCTGGTATCCATAACATAAGTCCAGATTCAGAGTACATTCTGATTCACAAACTCTCGTTTGCTTCATCATTCCAAATGCATTCTTGATTCAATTCTCAGTTTTTATGATTACAATTCGTGAATATTGTTAATACAAATGCTATTGCTAATTTCTAAAAAATGAACCGTACACATCAGTTTCCAATGGGTAATAAAAAGAATAAACGAGCACTAATAGGATCTGATCAAATGTTTTCTCTTAAGGTTTCTAGTATCAAATGAAGGCATAAACACCTTCATTTATTCTAATAAAAATGAAATTACACCCTTTTTATTTTTTGGCAAACAAGTGCTGCACAACGGAGGTTTACTGTTCAAATTAAAAAGAAAACAATTGTGATTATTCCTTTAAAACGTTAAACCAAACCTTATTTATGACGGGGGGGGGGGGGGGGGGTTCCGTAAAGACTTGCGCTGCTTGTTTACTTTAATAATGAATGGTATTTTCCTCAAATTAAATGGTAAAATGCCATGAAGTTAACTCTCATAGCCTTGAGATGATATCTTGTTGTTCTTGTCCTCATATATGAGGCGCAGAAACTGAAACCACAATCGGCCTCCATGCTGTAGTAGTGCTGTCAAGCAATCCAATCCAATAAGCTTTTTTTGTTACATATATAGGGGTGTAACTGTGTATTTATTATGTATATATAAATACACACGCATGTATTTAAGAAAAATATGTTTTTGTTTTATATTAAATATATTTAGATATCATATACAATTATTTAATATAATATATACATGTAAGTACATTTTCTAAAAATATTACATGCATGTGTTTGTATTTATATATGTATAATAAATATACACAGTACACACATTTTATGTAAACAAAAACTTTTATTTTAATCGCGATTAATCGTTTGACGGCACTACGGCACTAGTGAGTAATAAACAAAACAGTGCGTCACGCCATCCGCCAGTCATTCATTGTGGAAATCATGGTGCCTTATGCATGATGTCAAATGCTTCCGCAGATTTGTAGTATTACTATAGCATTTCACCTCAACATTGCTTTGTTCTTGTCAAAAGTATCTCCGCCATAAACACTGAATGAATGACAGGGTTTCTTTTGTAACATCGCACAAGGTAAATAAGGGTGACATCTAGTGGAAAAGACTAATCCGTGTATCATTCAAGATCCTTCATTTTTTTATTTTAATTGAAAAAAAATGATAAACCTGATCCCTTTTTCCGTTTTTTGTTTTTTTTCCGAAAACGATAATTCAGCTTAAATTTTCGTTTTTCGTTCATGGGTGGAAAAATGAATAAACAGCTTGAATATTCGATTTCTACATGTGGGCGGGAATTAAACGCCCCTTTCTGCTGATTGGTCAACCGAAGATCAAACCGTGCCGTCATCAGTTCTTCCGCAGTATCACGCAGCAGAATAATAGTCCTCCACTGCTGCAGGTGTACGGATTAATAACCCATTTTATCAATTTTATATTTTTCTCATCAAACAGACTAATGAATAGCTTGTCTAATGACAGAGTATTAAGTTCCCTCGATGGGGGAAAAATCCAAGTGAACATCAATCAGTACTCAATATTAATTTAAACTGCTTTAAATATGACTGCTGCTTATTTCCTGTGCACTTCAATACTGGTCTGCGCTTGACTGTAGTCGCGTCTGTCTGCTTATTGAGTTTATTTAACCCATCGCAATTTCGCAACATCGCAATGTCCTGCTCGGTCTTGCCAATTAATGGCAAGAGAATTGACTTTATTTTTTTTTTTTGTTTTTTTTTTTTTTTTTAAGCGGTATCCATAGTCAAACATACTCCTATGCCCTCGTGCCGTAATTCCAGCATTCTGACTTATTACTGATGGTTTTGTGAAAAAAAATTAAATGGAAAGTTATTATATTTTTAATGAAAATCTTGCGTGGCAGCTCACGCTGCGCACAAGTGCATATCCTTTTGAGATATCTATTCTATTATAATCAATTTTAATAAAACACATGATTACATTATATAACTCTAACAGTAGGCTGTTTAATATCTGTTGTTCTCTGGTTGTCAGTCAGAATGACAGTTCTTGTGAACATTATAGGCCTATATATACCCAAACCGATTTATTATTCCTTCCTTTTTGTCTTAGTTTTTAAAATATTTATTTTGAAACTAATTTATTAATTACTTAAACAGACTTACTGGTTGAGCAGGGTAGGCTAAGACAGCTGTCTTATCATACCCTGCCATGCCCAGCTGATTCAAAGAATAGAATTTATATCTACACAAAAGAAAGCCCTGTCTAGACTCTGCCGCGGTAGAGTTTTTTGTCGCCTATTCAGTAGCCTGTTTTGTTTGTGAAAAAAGAATTGACATGTAGTTGCAACTAAATTCTAAGAATCCATACAACTGCAGCGGTGGAGGACGATTATTCTGCTGCGTGGATACGTGGAGAATGATGACGGCAACGGTTTGATCTCGGTTGACCAATCAGCCGCAGTGGCGTTTAATTCCCGCCCACAATGTAGAAATGATATTCAAGCTGTTTATTAAAAATTTTTTCCACCATGAACGACAAACGAAAATTTAAGTCTGAATTCTCGTGTTTTTCTTTTTGTTGGAAAAAAGGGTGAAGAAGGCGGTCGAAAGAAGGGTGAAGTAGCCGAGAGAGTGTAGATCGTACATGTGTGGTATCTGAGCTTGCACGGAATATATACAAATAAAAAAACAAGCGAAGCACCATAGCAGGAACGGTGTGATAATACGGGCTGGGGGACTACGATAGCGAAATAGCGATGGACATTGGGGATATAAAAGGTAACGAAAGGAATCTTGGAGTGAGTACAAATATGTGAAAAATTGGCGTGGGAGCGAGATAAAGATCGCGGCGAGAAAGTATATTGAATCCAACAGCTGTGTAATGAAAATCGAGGTGATAGAGATATGTTACAAAGTAAGATGCTCAGAGAAAAATCTTGTTGATTATCATTGTTTATTAGGGGACCCAGGGACCTAAAGGCAGTCGCTGGTAGAGCATCCGGCTGAATTCATTGTATTGTAGAGTCTTCACACACAACAGTGCCGACATATTTCAAATATAATTTAATAATGGTTGCCTGGAAGGGTGAATGACCCTACGAGTTAACCATAACATTGTCGTCAATGTAAGCCCAGAACCATCCAATGTGCGATACGAAACAGACTGTGCTAGTCAATTAATAAAATTACGAAAAGCCCGATCTAAAACAAATCAGCAGCACAAAAATTGATAAGTTCGCGATATTGATAAAATAACCGAACAGAGGCAGAGCGACACTCCCATAAAAGAAGTGTGAGCAGAACGAAACGTGAAGAAGCAAAAACAATGAACTAACAATTAATGAACGCTAACACACAACAAAGAAAAGAAGGGAGATGACAGTGTTATATGTCTTACAGCCAAGTACAACATAAACAAAAAAAATACACAATAGCATTTAATAACAGAAGTAACAGTACATGTAATTAGAGAATACGACCATGGGCATACGGTAATTGGGTGGTACATTTCTGCAGGGTTTGGTGCGCTGCACACCTCTGTGACCTTCATCAGTCGGGGGAGGTGAAAGGATGTGTTGTAATCAATCGAAATCACGGAATGCGTTAAGGGCGCAGGGCTGTAGAAGTGGGTCAGGAAACCTAAACATTCGGTCATAACGCAGCTATGTGGTAGTAGGGAAGGGCCCTAATACGCTCGGAGCAGCAATACCCAATGTACACACATTTTTACTTTAGAGATATTTGGCTAAATGCGGAGCCAAGAAAAAACTAGATGCAAGAAACACAAAAAATGGTTGTAGATTTACAAAACCTGCGTTATCGTGATAGGAGGTGTCTGCGGTTAAAATTGTTGGAACGGGGCAGAATCAGAAAGGAGCACAATTGTTTTGATTGTGGTTGTTAAGAAATAGGATAGTCACCATATACAAGAAGCACTATTGGTCCCAAAGATTGTTCGTTCAGCTTTTCCACAGATACGGACAAACAACACACAGTAAACACTGTAGATGAGTTTTCAAAAGGAGTGATCTCGCGACATAAAAAAGGCAAAGCAGTTAGTGGCAGTAAATTTCACAGGCTAATATGTATTATTTTCAAATCATTGTTCACAGCTTATACTTGTCTGATCTTTTCAACCTGTTTCACTTCAGAGAGAGATGTGATCCGATGCCTTGTTTATATTTGGTGTTTCTGCAACTATAGGCACTTCCGTACTAACAGTGACATTTTAGATTTATGGAAATGTATCAATAAATATGAACAGTGTCTTTACACACCTTGTGTAAAGTATGTAAGTAAGTAAAGTATGATTTAATGAATAATTACTACAAAAATGGTATTTGGACTAATAAATACTTCATGCCCCAAAACCGTGGTCTCATTGGCTATGTTCAGATTGCCAGCCCAAATCTGATTATTTATCTAATCGTGTATCTGATTCTAATCCGATCTAAAATGGACTGTCCTCACTGTGTATGGCAGTTGTTCAGATCTGATTTGTGTTCCCCGTGGTGTTCTTTCATTTTCCAGAATATCTGCATTGGTTTAAATGGCAATGATGTTGCGTTGGTAAGCATATGAAAAAATAAACCCGGCACCACGAAGGGGTTTGCATTAATGCTCCTGTCCCAGCAGGACGAGCATTCACATGTTGTGTCTCATGATCGTGTTTAGCAATGCACTGGTAGGGTTACGCTCCCAAATTATTATTTTTTTTTTGTTTAGTTTTTTTGCTGTTCTTCTCCATCATGAAAGGTTATTATCTGTGTCATTAATGTTAATCCAGCAACACAAGACAGAAAATCACTCATTGCTTTTGAATCTTTAGTAGTTTTATTAACAATCACGGTTTATTTTGTACATTGAATTCTATGTATGTTTTATATAAAACACTGACGATACTCACACAATGACAATTTTATAAATTGAAAAAAGGCAAAAAACAATTACAACAAAGAAACAACAACGATACAGTTATTGTAAAAATATGACACTATTTATAACATAAGTACGTCGGTTGTCACTGATTCAAGTGTAGTCATTATTTACCCACCCTCATGTTGTTCCAAACCTGTAATGAATTTCTTTGTTCTGGTGACACAGAGGAAATATTTTAAAGAATATTTGTAAGCAAGCAGTTCCAAAGTATTTTTCCACCCAAATAATTTTTTTCCCTACAAGTGGAAATCAGTGGTGCCCAAAACTGCACCATTTTTGGGGAACTATCAAGTCGATTATTTCATATTTATATGATGTGATGCTCTTTTTGTGTACATTGTTACATAAAATGCTCTTACTCTGTTTCTTTTCTTCACCCAATACCTTAGGACAGACCAGCCTGTGATGTCCTAAGACACCCAAATCCTCCCCTGGTCCACGATCATCCCCACACCTGTGTCTCATCACAGTCCATCAGCAGTGTCTGCACCCTGCCTACTGCCAATATTATGGATTTCTGTTCTGTTAGAGATATGCCATTCACAACAAGCTGTACACAAATCATTTAGTCTTGCCTAACAGTTTCCCTCATTTGTTTCTGTTCACAATGTAGCATGGTCTCTCCTACCTTTGTGCATTCAGTTGTTAAAGTATGTCCTTAATATTTGTATTATTTGATTATATTTTAAGTTTATTATTTAAAAGCAAATTCACTTAATATTTCCCTAGAAGAGATAATAGGTGTGTTCGACTTGAAGCAGCACTGCGCAGATCGATCGGTGTGTGACATCAAAGTACCACAAGAGCAATACGACAGCAAGACAGCTTCTTATGCTTTTGAATCGCTCTCACGATACTTTGATGTCATACTTCAGTCGGTCTGCACAGTGCTGCTTCAAGCCAAACATGTCTAAAGTGTAAGCTCTCACGGTCAGCTCTGGGTCTTGTGCAGTAATATGATGAGCAGGTGTTCAGTGTCATCACCTTACTTTATATAAATGCTATATTGACCTGGATTCACCTAGGTTTAAAACTGTTTAATAAATTTAATTGGGAAAGCACAAATGATTCAGTGTTGTTAATGTTGTGAGGCTGCATAACATCTGGTCAGATGAACATTTGTGTCTTGTTTCCTCCAGAGGTTTCAACCTTATATAGTAAAATATCTAAAAAGGATTCTTTGTAACCTTTCTCACTAGATATTGAAAGCATTTTTTTAATGGTGCTTTTAAACAAAATATTAAATGTAATATGTGAGGTAAGCCATGGCTGGGTGTACATTACACAATTTTAATATATGCCGTGGAGGTAAAGAACTACATGAACTTAATTATAATGATCAGGGGTGCCCAATTCTGTTCCTGGAGTAGAGGGGGCTTATGCTATTGTGCGTGGGCGGCCCTGAAATAACACTTTTCAAGCCTATGTCTGTCCTATCACGCAGGATAAGAGTTCATCTGATGTGCCGCTCAGCAAGTTAGTCTCAATAACTTTTCTTCATATTTGGCTGCTGCATATGCTCTTGCAAATATAGACTAGCCTGTATCTCATACAAAGCGCAACACTGCACTTCTCGGGTCGGCGGCGCCGGCGCGATCCCTTGCATTGTGATAACAGAGGAAAGAAATATAAATGTCTGCTTTATTTTGTGTACTTCCACAATAACAACAAAACGTTACAAATTGTTTTTGTAAAATAGGTTCTATGTCTATAGACAGCTTGAATTGTCTACTTAAATGAAACAATCGAAAACAAGTTGATTTAATTCGTATAAATCCAACAAGAGGTAGGCTATAGGCTACTGTGCAGTCTTTCCAGTCAGAGCTCCTTATCTGCATTGTGCTCACACCCACGCGCAACGCAGCCTATTCCTACAGTATAGTGCATGGAATTTACCCTAAAAAGGTAGCATTTAACTCTAGTATACAGACCTGTAGAACAACAGGTTACAGACTGAAATTAAATATGCAAACACCAGCCATGAAAATGTCTATGCCTTTTCATTCAGTATAGCCTTATAGTTACATTTTAACAAAATCATTCTAAAGACATACATAAGAGCACAAAGTTATCATATAGCAATGGTTAATTGAAACTATAACAGCAATATGTATTGTTGCATGAATAATAAACAACTGATAAAATATTTGTAATATCAAAAACGCCGTCAGTTGCGGCGTTCATTATCCCTTAAACGGCGTAATTTACGGCGCTTTTACACTACATAAAACGCCGTCAATTGCGCCGCTTTTCAGCACACAAAACACCATCAGCTCCGCGTTTGTTAGACCTACTTAATTCAATTCAAATTTATTATTTGAATTATTTATTGAATTATACATGGAAACAATAAGGAAAGGTTTTTTTTTTTCATTTTGGTTTTTGAAAAAAAAAACGGGAAAAAAAACTTTTTTTTCATTTTTGGTTTTAATTAGAAACGATTTAAACGAATGAAGAAATTATGCACGGATTCGAATATATTACCCGTTGTCACTGTCTACTTGGATGTTTTAGAAAAGGATTTGCGTTACATTCCCAGGAGACATCATTTAACACGAATGTTGCTTTATTTACGCTACTTCACAGGGTACTTGTACCAGGATTGTGCAACAATTGAAAGGGCTCAAATTTGGCATTCAGAAGTTTGTGTTCGCTTGTTTCCTAAACGCCTTCAGTTGCAGTGGCTTGTTTCCTAAACGCCTTCAGTTGCAGTGGCATGTTTCCTAAACGCCTTCAGTTGCAGTGGCTTGTTTCCTAAACGCCTTCAGTTGCAGTGGCTTGTTTCCTAAACGCCTTCAGTTGCAGTGGCATGTTTCCTAAACGCCTTCAGTTGCAGTGGCATGTTTCCTAAACGCCTTCAGTGTCAGTGGCTTGTTTCCTAAACGCCTTCAGTTGCAGTGGCTTGTTTCCTAAACGCCTTCAGTTGCAGTGGCTTGTTTCCTAAACGCCTTCAGTTGCAGTGGCTTGTTTCCTAAACGCCTTCAGTTGCAGTGGCTTGTTTCCTAAACGCCTTCAGTTGCAGTGGCTTGTTTCCTAAACGCCTTCAGTTGCAGTGGCTTGTTTCCTAAACGCCTTCAGTTGCAGTGGCATGTTTCCTAAACGCCTTCAGTTGCAGTGGCATGTTTCCTAAACGCCTTCAGTTGCAGTGGCTTGTTTCCTAAACGCCTTCAGTTGCAGTGGCATGTTTCCTAAACGCCTTCAGTTGCAGTGGCATGTTTCCTAAACGCCTTCAGTTGCAGTGGCATGTTTCCTAAACGCCTTCAGTGTCAGTGGCTTGTTTCCTAAACGCCTTCAGTTGCAGTGGCATGTTTCCTAAACGCCTTCAGTGTCAGTGGCTTGTTTCCTAAACGCCTTCAGTTGCAGTGGCATGTTTCCTAAACGCCTTCAGTTGCAGTGGCATGTTTCCTAAACGCCTTCAGTGTCAGTGGCTTGTTTCCTAAACGCCTTCAGTTGCAGTGGCATGTTTCCTAAACGCCTTCAGTGTCAGTGGCTTGTTTCCTAAACGCCTTCAGTTGCAGTGGCATGTTTCCTAAACGCCTTCAGTGTCAGTGGCTTGTTTCCTAAACGCCTTCAGTTGCAGTGGCATGTTTCCTAAACGCCTTCAGTGTCAGTGGCTTGTTTCCTAAACGCCTTCAGTTGCAGTGGCATGTTTCCTAAACGCCTTCAGTGTCAGTGGCTTGTTTCCTAAACGCCTTCAGTTGCAGTGGCTTGTTTCCTAAACGCCTTCAGTTGCAGTGGCATGTTTCCTAAACGCCTTCAGTGTCAGTGGCTTGTTTCCTAAACGCCTTCAGTTGCAGTGGCATGTTTCCTAAACGCCTTCAGTTGCAGTGGCATGTTTCCTAAACGCCTTCAGTTGCAGTGGCATGTTTCCTAAACGCCTTCAGTGTCAGTGGCTTGTTTCCTAAACGCCTTCAGTTGCAGTGGCATGTTTCCTAAACGCCTTCAGTTGCAGTGGCATGTTTCCTAAACGCCTTCAGTGTCAGTGGCTTGTTTCCTAAACGCCTTCAGTTGCAGTGGCATGTTTCCTAAACGCCTTCAGTGTCAGTGGCTTGTTTCCTAAACGCCTTCAGTTGCAGTGGCATGTTTCCTTTTACACAAAGGATAATAAAAGTGCACAGTTTGTGTACATATGATAAAGAAGATGAAAAAGTAAACATATCACAAGATGAAAGTCCAAATGTTGGTCACATAACGTTAATAAACAGGATCCTTGAAGTAGATCGCCATTCAGAACGACATTCTACTACTCATGTCTGACTGCCTACTGCATCAAAGGGGCTGGACTGTGTAGAAAAGGAGGGGCTGATTTTAATATTACAGAAAACGCAGTTTTTACGCCGTCTTTGTCAAATGGAGCGCCGTAAATTACGGCGTATTATGGATGGCCAAACGGCGAAAATAACGGCGTTTGGGATTGCATCAATAAACGCCGACATTAACGGCGGTTCTGCTGTGAAAACGCCCTAATTTACGCCGTCTGTACTACAAACCGCCGTATTTTACGGCGTTTTTTCGTCTAAAACGTCGTCAAATACTGCGTTTTCTGCACACCAGGCGTCTGGTTAATGGCGAAATGTGACCCGTTTGGCGTTCCATAAATAAGCGCCGTCAGGTGTTAGTTAACGGTAACCCACACGCGTTAAAATAACGCCACAGACGCCGACCACGTTATGTTAACGCCTCAGCGCCACTTAAGATGCAGATTTATTGTGCTCACTACATAGACACAAATCCACGCCTCATGACTACGAGGAATGGCAAGCCGAAGCATCCAGTTTGCATTAGAGAGTGAAGATGGCAAGGAGAGCGTTTGTTTTGCAGTGTAAACACTGTATATGACTGCACTCGCCTTTTACTGTCTGATAATCCCGGGCCTGATGTCTTTCAGTCCTCAATAAACAGGTAAAGATTGTGTCTATGTTCTCCAAAAGTATTTAGTTAGAGTTTTAACAGCCAAGTTTTGATAGACACGATTAGCTTTAACGTATAAGGGCTGTCGATTTTACTTGCTAATTTTAATGGGAAAATAATGGCAAAAAAATATCACAATTAACTAACTTATTTGCCCCAGAACTATGTAAGTCATCTTATTACATTTCATCCAATTATATGGTGGCAAGCATGATGCATGGTTACAATAAAGCTCTTACGATTCTAGATTGGGGAAAATGCCCCTGAATGAGCTTTTGTCTCATATAGTTATCATACGAGTCACGAATGAGTGCAAATTTGAAAATGATTTTATTCAACAATTCAATAAATAAGAAATTAATATTGTAGTTTAGACATGCCATTGTGTTTTAGTTCAATTTTCCAACGAAAATGTTACATATTAACCCAGAACTATGAGTCTCTTAACAACACACAGCAACAATGTTGTTTCAAACCTAAATGTCTTTATTTATTTTGAGAAACATAAGAAGATATTTTAAAGAATGCTGGTGACCAAACTGTTTTAGTCTGTAAATATATGTAAATACTGATTCAGATGCAGCTTAAAAAATAAAAAGTACTGTCAGTGTAGCCTAAAAGTTTGTGTAATAAATTGTAAATTAAAAATTTTTCTAAAGCAACATTTTGTTTACTTTTTCTCATTCTTTGCTTTTCTCATTTAACACAGTTATATGACTTCAAAATATCTTTTGAGGGTACTTTTTCTTCCTTTTTAAAAAACATAACATGATATACTATTTAAAACAAAACAAAAAAGTATGCTCTAATTTTTATTATTATTATTTTATTTACTTTTTAAAAAACGTGTACTTTTTAGGCTTCAAAGCATGCTGAGGAGCCTGGAATGGGCAAAGGGGAGGCTTCTACATACTCAGGCAGCAGATGAGATAATCCATGAAGTGACAGATTTTATTCAGGAGATTCAAACTTCTGAACCGAGAGCACAGGAAGGTAACTGCCATCAAACGATCTTAATTACGCACCGTAAACTCCAATTGGATTGTCTGATTTTGATGGCCAGTTACTTGACACCTACAGTATTTCTTTTGAATAATTTTGCTAAGCATAACATTTCACACTGACATACAAACTATTGGAAAAATTAAGAAGTCTGCTTGTTTCCCAAGTGTTTATAAAAGCAGTATATTATAATTTTTCTACAGACAGCACTGGATATGGACCTCCACTGATTCGTAGTGGGTCCAGAGGCGCACCGTCTTATGTCAGTACTCATGATCAACTGTCTTGCGACTTCACTGTAACACAGATTGCACATATTCTACACACCTCCATATCTACAGTCAAGCGACGTTTAAGGTAAGTTATATAATATAATAAATATATCCATTGACTGCACACATGATAACCCTGTTCACAGGTGTATTTGTCATGGAAAACTAATAGAATGATGGTAACATTTTATTTGATTGTATCCCAGTTACATGTTACATGTAGTTACACATAATTACATGAAACTGACCATAAACCAAACCCTAATCCTAACCATAACCCTATTGTAAGTGCATATAGTTAATTATTATTATTCAGTACTTAAATGTATAATTACACTGTAACAAGGACACATTAAAATAAAATCTAACCAGATTGATAAAGTGAGTTGTATTTATATCTACATTTACATTTAGTCATTTAGCAGACACTTTTATCCAAAGCAATTTACAAATGAGGACAACAGAAGCATATTTGTATTTGCCTCCTGCCACAAGGGAATCTGCTCCACCTAGAATAAAATGTCATCTGTTTAGGGTCACTAATATGAATGGAGTCCTCATCTCATTTGATCATAATGGTTTGGGAAAAATGCTGAGTGCAACTTTTGATTTATTGAATTATTATTATTCCTATTAAATGTTAAAATACTTGGATCTATTTTTCCAGGTGCTTCAATCTGTTGCAGTCTGCCTTATACTCAGACGTATCTAATGCAGACTTAGATGAAAAGATTAGGGATCTAGTGGCTGGAAATGACCAACTTGGACCAGAGGCAGTTCGAGCACAACTGAGGACAGAGGGAATTCGGGTTCAGAGGTGCAGAGTGAGGAGCAGTATGCATCGTGTCAACCCAAGGGCTGCTGCTCTCAGAGCAATGTCTCAGCGACTACGTAGAAGGTCCTACCGTGTCGCAGGACCTAATTCTTTATGGCATCTTGATGGAAATCACAAACTAATAAGGTAATTTTATTTTTAAACCTTAAACATTGCATTATGCCTAAACCACTTTATTCTTCTGTTGCTTTAAAAAAATGTTGCAGGTTCATTAACAAATCAGTATGGCTGCAAAAATAGGTTGTTGAGATGGATGTAACAGTGCTGTTGTATGCTCAACTAAGTAATTATGTATTTGTGTTGATTTAGATGGAGGATAGAAATTCATGGTGCCATTGATGGCTACAGTCGGCTTGTCACCTTTCTCCGTGCATCTAACAACAATCGGAGCAGCACTGTCATGAACTGCTTCTTTGATGCCATTTCCAAATATGGAGTCCCTTCCAGAGTAAGAACTGACCATGGTGGAGAGAACAATGCAGTGTGCTTGTTCATGAACCTGTTCAGAGGCACTGAACGAGGGAGTGCTCTTAGAGGAAGAAGTACACACAATCAGAGGATTGAAAGACTTTGGGTCGATCTGTGGCGTGGGGTGTCAAATGTGTACTATGACCTTTTCCACTTTCTTGAGAGTGAGGGCATTGTGGATGTAGATAATGAAATGCACATGTGGGCTCTGCAATATGTCTACATCCCAAAAATGAACAAAGACTTGACAAATTTTACACACCAGTGGAACAATCATGGTTTACGAACCGAGAGACACCAGTCACCTCTACAAATCTTTGTCCGGGGTTGCCTGGCACAACAGAGGCTGCCAAGTACTGCAATGCAGGAGATATTTGCATCAAGACCCTCAGACTTCATTGGAGGAGAGACTAATCCAGCAGAGCTAGTTGGTGGTGGCAGTCATTCTGTATCAGGAGTGGTATCTCATGTGCATTGGCTTGAACGAGTTACCGTTCCTCCAAACCAGTTCACTGTGACTGATGATGAGATGCAACAACTCACAGAACAAATTGATCCACTTGGAGGTCCCCGGGAAAATCTTGGAATAAATGTCCTTAAAGATGTCCTTTCTTTTGTGGAAAACCTAAGAATGTAAATTGACATTTAATAGTGTCACTATTACTTGTTTGAAGTGTTTCACATGGCATGTGTCAAGTTCTGATCGGTTTCTCCCCTCTACTTTCCTGACTCATTTATGGTTTTTGTGAGGGCTAGTCATATCCCTGAGATTTTGTCAGTACAAAAACATGTATAAAAAAAAAGAAATACAAAAAAAAAAAATCACACTGTAAATCACACCAATAAACAACTTTTTATTGTAATTTTGATGTAAATTTCATTAATTTGTAGTGTAATATGAATACTTTCAGATGAGGATTCTTATAATCAGATATCACAAGACAGCAGAACTGGAGAAAAGGACAAAACTCAGCAACACCTACAAACATCAAAAAGCAGTAGTAAAAATGTGTAATAAAACGTCTATTGTAAACCTTTAGATAATCAAAGTGCGCACATGCAACAGGCCGAAAGGCTCAATGTG
Organism: Sinocyclocheilus anophthalmus; assembly: GCA_018155175.1. Classification (NCBI taxonomy): domain Eukaryota; kingdom Metazoa; phylum Chordata; class Actinopteri; order Cypriniformes; family Cyprinidae; genus Sinocyclocheilus; species Sinocyclocheilus anophthalmus. Next base: position 23,965 of record JADLZN010000239.1, read on the forward strand.
GGTGCTCAACCACAAAAATACTTATAACATAAAGAGCAAAGTTGGCACACCACAGCTCCAAAAGTAGAAAAATATTTTTTTATGTTCTCACCACAGCTGACTTCGAGCCTACAAGCTCTCCATCAGACAATGATCACATACATAGTTCAGCCCTTAAGTCATCTGTGGTGAGAACAAAGAAATATTTTTCTACTTTTGAAGCTGTGGTGTACCAACTTTGCTCTTCATGTTTCATAATATAACTTTAAAACATGAAGACATTTAAAACTATTACATCAGTAACAGCCAACACAATTTCTACATCACTCCAAAAGTGGGGGATTGCAAAATGCCACTTTCCATGCTTTCTCTGAAGAGTTCATAGCTGTGATGGACTGGCAGCCTCAAGACAATGCTGCAGGTATTTGCCTCTGGAAAAATTTTGGCAGCCTCATTCTCTTGAGGGTGTAAGAACTCTAATTTGGGTTCCACTGGGAACCCTAGCCTTGGAATAGCAGTGGATCCTGACACAAATCCAAGAATCTTCTCCAAGCTGAGGGGATATGCAGTTCCTTCTAGTAAAATTGAACAGGAAAAAAAGTTAATGACCATTTTGCAGTTACAGAATGACAGTGAAGTAGTTGTCAGTGTATTGTACCTCATGTTCTTCCAAACCCATATAAGTTTCCTCAACCCAGATAAAAATTAAGTATACCTGAATGCACTAAAAATTACTTAAATACAAGCAAGTACATGTGTAGTATATTTATTTTTTGTGCTAAATAAGATTGCAAGTTATACACTATAAAGACACTAATTAAAAGTATGGTTACACTTTACTTGAAGGGGTGTGCATAAGACTGACATGACACCTTCATAATCATGACATGACACATGTCATGAATATGAAGGTGTTTTTATGCATGTTTATGACAACTGTCATTAAGTGTCATTCGCTCAGTTATGTAATTTTTAATGCAAAGATGACATTGTTTGAGATGTCTTTGTTATGGGCTATGGTTAGGGGTAAGGGTAGGGGTAGGGTTAGGTTAGGGTTAGGTCAAATAATGTCATATTTGCATTAAAAATGACATAACTGAGCGAATGACACTTAATGACAGTTGTCATAAACATGCATAAAACCTCCTTCATATTCATGACGTGTGTCATGTCATGATTATGAAGGTGTCATGTCAGTCTTATGCACACCCCTTCAAGTAAAGTGTTACCAAAAGTATATTTACTTCAGTCCACTTGAAAAAGTATACTAAATGCCACTAATACTTAAATTGATTTTTAGTGCATTGAAATAAAGTATCCCATCACAAAAATCCTATCACTTTTATTAGTGTATTTCTTACATTTGCTTTCAATGCTTTAAAAATGAGGTTAATCTTAGGAGATTTTTAATTTAAATTAAATTGCTTTTATTAAAAATATTTTACTAATGTAATAGTTATAAGTAAATTTTCCCAACTGTGCCACTTAAGTACATGTAATATAAATTTATTTTAAGTGTAGTCAGATAAAGTAAAGCAAGTATACAAGTGTTTTATACGTGCATTAGTTAAAGGTGTGCTATAAATGCTTTACATAAATTATTTGTATGTTACATACCATACCTGTGCTGCATTGTTGTATGTATCTATGTGGTAATAGGGTAATTATCATTTCAATCTATGGGTGTTTACATTTACATTAATTATATTTACAATAATTTTATTCTAAGTATTATTTCTAACGTTCATTTATTAATGATTGAAAACAACAGCTTCATGAAGTGACTACACAATATGTATAATTTTAGAATGTGTTAAACTTTTTTAGTGGCAAACAAGCAGATGCAGGTTAAATGGGTACTAAAATTCACTATTTATCAGCAAGTATACTTTTTTCTTAGCATAAAGTATTTAAAGTACTACATTTTATATATTTTAATAAGGAAAAAGTGCTAATTGATTGTACTATTAAAGACACCATTAACAAGGAATATTAACAGTTACAATACATTTGAAATGAATTATTTAATTTATGAAAATATGTGGGCAATACATAAACACATTTTGGATATATTTATTATATATTATTCTTATATTTAAAATAATTCATAAGTCTATTTTCTAAGTATGATGAGTATATTTAAGTGTATGAAAGATTTGTTCAAGTGGCAACTAAATACATTTTAATACAGGGATAGCATGTTAAAAGCACACATGAGCTATGGGATTTCATCAAACATATCTTAATTTAATCAAGTTAAGACAAAGGTCTTAATGGGTTTGGAATGACATGAGGGTGAGTAATTAATGACAGAATTTTCATTTTTTGGGGGAACTATCCCTTTATAAAATACTAAAGAATAATTTTTAGTATATTAAGTAAAAAATTAGTGTGTGAAAATAGAGCACTTTAAATTACATTATGGAAGTAATGTATGTCCCCTCCCCGGGATGGAACATAAAAGGGGAGGGGGGAGAGAGAGAGAGAGAACAGCTTCAGTTTGATGTCATACCTTCCACATTTATGAGCCAGTCCCTCCAGAAACAGATTGTTCTACTCTCCACTACTCTCCTGTTGCTGCCAACTGGAGAAAGTTCTGCTTTAAACAAACCAGATATGTCTTCGGCCAAAAGTGGCTGCTCCTCGTACATAAATACCTCTTTAAAGAGCTCAGGATGCTTTTGCATCAAAGGCAAAAGCCCAAGACACTCCAGGCCCTCTTTAAATCTAGATAAACAAAACATGTACACAATGTGAAACAATGACAAAATATTACTGTTAATTTGTCAGGTGAAAATACAGTATCTGTACATTCTTCTACTCACTGTTCCAAGGAATCCCTCAACCTGTTCTCAGTGAAAAACTTGGTAGCCAATTCCACCAAGTTGTCTCTGTCCTCTAACGTCTGGATGTGCCATAGAGACCCCAGCATACTTAATTGGTCAGACACCTCCATGATAGCACACTGTGTGTCATTTACATTCTGTGCCGACTGGATCTAAATTGACAATGAATTTAACACAAAATTAGCCATTAAATACAATAAACAAAATACTTTAAAATATTTAATGCACACACAAAGCCTTTAAGTAAGAGCTTTTTAAGGTTAAGGTTAATAATTTCAACATTCTAAGATATTACAACTATCGCCAAATTACCATTACTAACAAAGCAACAGCTGGCATAAATGAAAATGTGTAATACATAAACTAACCTTGGTCATCTTTGCTCTGAAGTCGTAGTCCACAATCTCTTGAAGGTCTGGTACTGGGGGCTGAAGGTTGCACACCTGACAGAACAGTCTTTCTGAAAAAAAATGTGGCTCCACACCACCAGGCACACAGCTATCATCCATCCAACTAGTTTGTACATTCCATTGTACAGTGCTGTAACACATGGGAAAAGCATTATTATGTCTATAAACAATGCTTAGAAAATGTGTGCTGCTAATGGGTGTAAACAGGTATTAAATTATTGACAAATTAATCACTTTTTTTCACATGGGCACTACGTGTTAACTTTAATAATTAAAGATGCTTTGTTTAAAGACCTGATGACATTAAATGTGAAAATGTGCAGAATTACAGAAAATTATAAATGAGGCAAACACTTTTTCCACAATGCTTAATGAAAACACACACACAAAAAAACATTAGACAACAGGTTACCTTTGGAATTGCAGGCAAGTGTTTTTTTCCAGTCCTCTCCATCAAATATTTTGCATGAGTGGATTTCCCTCATCAGCAAAGTTAAAAATTCTCTTGTAGGTCCACCCTCATCGGCTGCTCCCTCACCAATCCCATCAGCATCTCTGAACACAACGTCTAGTTTTGCCTCAGGGTTAAAACGTTGGCGTCGGAAGGCTCTGATACCACTGTCTATGATGTTGCATCGTGTTGCATTGATTTGGTTGGAAATGGGTGCAGCCGTAAAATCCACTTTGTTTGACATAGTATTTAACAATGATTTGAGGTCAACACTGAAAACAAGAAATAAAACAAAATGTTACTTCGTCTTTTGATTCAACTATAAATACATGTCTAACAACAATATCAAATCACTTACTCATACTCATACTCATCTTCATCAAAGATATAAATATCTGTGTCTGGACTGAGTAAAGAAAATGCCACTGGAACTTCTGGAGAGGAGACCACGGCTAGAGCTGGAGCTGGAGAGGAGGCCACGGCTAGAGCTGGAGCTGGAGCTGGAGAGGAGGCCACGGCTAGAGCTGGAGCTGGAGAGGAGGCCACGGCTAGAGCTGGAGCTGGAGAGGAGGCCACGGCTAGAGCTGGAGAGGAGGCCACGGCTGGAGCTGGAGAGGAGGCCACGGCTGGAGCTGGAGCTGGGGAGGAGGCCACGGCTGGAGCTGGAGCTGGAGAGGAGGCCACGGCTAGAGCTGGAGCTGGAGAGGAGGCCACGGCTGGAGCTGGAGCTGGAGAGGAGGCCACGGCTGGAGCTGGAGCTGGAGAGGAGGCCACGGCTAGAGCTGGAGCTGGAGAGGAGGCCACGGCTAGAGCTGGAGCTGGAGAGGAGGCCACGGCCAGAGCTGGAGCTGGAGAGGAGGCCACGGCCAGAGCTGGAGCTGGAGAGGAGGCCACGGCCAGAGCTGGAGCTGGAGAGGAGGCCACGGCTAGAGCTGGAGAGGAGTCTGGAGCTGGAGAGGAGGCCACGGCTAGAGCTGGAGAGGAGGCCACGGCTAGAGCTGGAGAGGAGGCCACGGATATAGTCTGGAGAGGAGGCCGCGGCTAGAGCTGGAGCTGGAGAGGAGGCCAGAGCTGGAGCTGGAGAGGAGGCCACGGCTGGAGCTGGAGTTGGAGAGGAGGCCAGAGCTGGAGCTGGAGAGGAGGCCACGGCTAGAGCTGGAGAGGAGGCCACGGCTGGAGCTGGAGAGGAGGCCACGGCTAGAGCTGGAGCTGGGGAGGAGGCCACGGCTGGAGCTGGAGCTGGGGAGGAGGCCACGGCTGGAGCTGGAGCTGGGGAGGAGGCCACGGCTGGAGCTGGAGCTGGGGAGGAGGCCACGGCTGGAGCTGGAGCTGGGGAGGAGGCCACGGCTGGAGCTGGAGCTGGGGAGGAGGCCACGGCTGGAGCTGGAGAGGAGGCCACGGCTAGAGCTGGAGAGGAGGCCACGGCTAGAGCTGGAGTTGGAGAGGAGGCTGGAGCTGGAGAGGAGGCCACGGCTGGAGCTGGAGCTGGGGAGGAGGCCACGGCTAGAGCTGGAGCTTGAGAGGAGGCCACGGCTGGAGCTGGAGTTGGAGAGGAGGCCAGAGCTGGAGCTGGAGAGGAGGCCACGGCTAGAGCTGGAGAGGAGGCCACGGCTGGAGCTGGAGCTGGGGAGGAGGCCACGGCTAGAGCTGGAGCTTGAGAGGAGGCCACGGCTGGAGCTGGAGTTGGAGAGGAGGCCAGAGCTGGAGCTGGAGAGGAGGCCACGGCTGGAGCTGGAGAGGAGGCCACGGCTGGAGCTGGAGAGGGGGCCACGGCTGGAGCTGGAGAGGAGGCCGCGGCTAGAGCTGGAGAGGAGGCCACGGCTAGAGCTAGAGCGGAGGCCACGGCTAGAGCTGGAGCTGGAGCGGAGGCCACGGCTAGAGCTGGAGCTGGAGAGGAGGCCACGGCTGGATCTGGAGCTGGAGAGGAGGCCACGGCTAGAGCTGGAGAGGAGGCCACGGCTGGAGCTGGAGAGGAGGCCACGGCTGGAGCTGGAGCTGGGGAGGAGGCCACGGCTGGAGCTGGAGCTGGGGAGGAGGCCACGGCTGGAGCTGGAGAGGAGGCCACGGCTAGAGCTGGAGCTTGAGAGGAGGCCACGGCTGGAGCTGGAGCTGGGGAGGAGGCCACGGCTGGAGCTGGAGCTGGGGAGGAGGCCACGGCTGGAGCTGGAGCTGGGGAGGAGGCCACGGCTGGAGCTGGAGCTGGGGAGGAGGCCACGGCTGGAGCTGGAGCTGGGGAGGAGGCCACGGCTGGAGCTGGAGCGGAGGCCACGGCTGGAGCTGGAGAGGGGGCCACGGCTGGAGCTGGAGAGGAGGCCACGGCGAGAGCTGGAGCTGGAGAGGAGGCCACGGCCAGAGCTGGAGCTGGAGAGGAGGCCACGGCCAGAGCTGGAGCTGGAGAGGAGGCCACGGCCAGAGCTGGAGCTGGAGAGGAGGCCACGGCTAAAGCTGGAGAGGAGGCCACGGCTAGAGCTGGAGCTGGAGAGGAGGCCACGGCCAGAGCTGGAGCTGGAGAGGAGGCCACGGCCAGAGCTGGAGCTGGAGAGGAGGCCACGGCTAGAGCTGGAGCTTGAGAGGAGGCCACGGCTGGAGCTGGAGCTGGAGAGGAGGCCACGGCTGGAGCTGGAGAGGGGGCCACGGCTAGAGCTGGAGCTGGAGAGGAGGCCATGGCTAGAGCTGGAGCTGGAGAGGAGGCCTCGGCTGGAGCTGGAGATGGAGAGGAGGCCACGGCTAGAGCTGGAGAGGAGGCCACGGCTGGAGCTGGAGAGGAGGCCACGGCTAGAGCTGGAGCTGGAGAGGAGGCCACGGCTGGAGCTGGAGATGGAGAGGAGGCCACGGCTAGAGCTGGAGCTGGAGAGGAGGCCACGGCTGGAGCTGGAGAGGAGGCCACGGCTAGAGCTGGAGCTGGAGAGGAGGCCTCGGCTGGAGCTGGAGATGGAGAGGAGGCCACGGCTAGAGCTGGATCTGGAGCTGGAGAGGAGGCCACGGCTAGAGCTGGAGAGGAGGCCACGGCTAGAGCTGGAGAGGAGGCCACGGCTGGAGCTGGAGCTGGAGAGGAGGCCACGGCTAGAGCTGGAGCTGGAGAGGAGGCCACGGCTAGAGCTGGAGCTGGAGAGGAGGCCACGGCTGGAGCTGGAGCTGGGGAGGAGGCCACGGCTGGAGCTGGAGCTGGGGAGGAGGCCACGGCTAGAGCTGGAGCTGGGGAGGAGGCCACGGCTGGAGCTGGAGCTGGGGAGGAGGCCACGGCTGGAGCTGGAGCTGGGGAGGAGGCCACGGCTAGAGCTGGAGAGGAGGCCACGGCTAGAGCTGGAGAGGAGGCCACGGCTGGAGCTGGAGCTGGAGAGGAGGCCACGGCTAGAGCTGGAGATGAGTTCACTTGTGCAAGTGCAGAATTACTCTGTAAAATTTAACAACTGTTCTTTCATTTGAATGTACTATTGTTCATGCAATACTTATAGCACTATTGCTTATACATAATACGAAAAAAGCAATAAAATAATAGGATGCTGTCCAACATATGAAGACTGATATGATATATATCAAACACTAGGAACACAGTTTCTACACAATACTGCAGACACAAAGAGGCCTTTGAATATTATATTAGATTACCTTCTCCTGTACATAAAGTGCTGATCTTCCTAGCTGCCCACTAACAATTATAGCTGCTGGGGTTTTTGACTCCAGACTCAAACGTGAAACCTGCCTCTGTGCATTAACCCTGCACAGTTCAAACTCCTTCCCTTGAAGCTGTGGAAACGTGCTTTGGAGAATTTCTGCAAACTGAGTCTCACTCTGCTCTCTCTGTACAACAAGTCTCTGACTGGCAATGGCATCTATTGGGCAACAGTGTGCAATACTGTCAATTTAATTTGTTTACAATTAGCATGACAATTTCATGAATAGCATTATAAGCAGAGGACTTACCTCTCAAAGAAGTTAACCGATCGACACCAGTCCGGAGAAGAGTTACTTTAAATGTACATGTCATATTTCTCCTCCGCACCCTTCTTGGACGAGCAGGACCATGCAACGACTGTTCGTTACGGAACATCTCAAACCTTTCAGAGATCATTTACACATTAGGCTACTAGGAAATTTAAACAAGTTTGCTATTAACTAATTAATAATCTGAGATAAAGAAAGTTTCATACTAATTAAACTCTCTGCCCATTTCATGTTTTGAGCCCAAACCAACTCAGATATACATAAACTAATGCCTTTTGCATAGCACAACACTTAATTGTAAGAAAATATGTAATTAACCCCATACATCAATTAAACTACTAAATGACATTATGATAAACTAATAGTAAATTGTTCGAAAAAATATCCGCTATAGCACACACAGCTGTTTTTTTAAATTTGCACTTCATATGTCTTATAATAATTTTACAGCTTTAAATGTATGCGACTGTAAATCTATTAAACTACAGCACAGCTGACCTAAAGGTTTCAAACCAAGTGCAAATTACAGAATATTATTCCCTAAATTTCACAGGCTTTGTTTTTCAGATTATTCCTTTGGTATTGTTTAGAGTTAAATGCATTTAAATCCATTAAACCACAACACCATTTGACATTAATGTATGAAAGTGAAAGTGACGTGACGTGTGTCCAAGTATGGTGACCCATACTCAGAATTAGTGCTCTGCATTTACCCATCCTAAGTGCGCACACACACAGCAGTGAACACACACACCGTGAAAACACGCCGGAGCAGTGGGCAGCATTTATGCTGCGGCGCCCGGGGAGCAGTGGGGGTTTCGGTGCATTTGCTCAAGGTATCAGTCGTGGTATGAAATGGTGGAAGAGAGCGCTGGTTAACTATCACTCCCCCCACCTACAATCCCTGCCGGTACGAGATTCAGACTCTCTAACCATTAGGCCACGACTTCCCGTTGTATCACCCTTGTATCAAACCAACTGCAAAAAAATTAATTTACGGTTACAGTTTGTAACTTACATATTGGTTTTACTCCTTTAGGCCAAACAGTGTTGTAGTTTAATGGATTTAAATGGGTTAAATATTTGTACAAAAAAACAAAACAAAAAAAAAACTGAAATCTAAGCTATGTGCAATATAAGGAATGAAATATTCTGAGTAATGTACTGGTGACTACCTTTAAGTCAACAGTGTTATAACTTAGTTTTATGGATTTACATTGCATGAATTTTCAGTATTGCATTCATTTAAAGTTATAAAATTATTTTAAGGCATATGTCCCAATAAAAAATCTTGCTATGCGCTAAAACAGGGATATTTTTCTGAACATCGTACTATTAGTGTTTTTTATTATAATGTCATGGTTTAAATTGTGTAATTAAATTATCCAATTGATTTATAGGGCTAATTAATATATTTTATTTAAGTATTTACAGATAGATAGATAGACAGACAGACATGAGGACCAATTCAAAAAACAGCTGTGTGCTATAACAGATATTTTCTGAACATTTCACTATTTAGTTTATTAGTTTAAAGGACATATAAAGTGCTAATTTCAAAAACAGAGCCTGGTGCTATAAAAGGGATATTTTTCTGAACACTTTACTATTAGTTTGTTATCATAATGTCATGGGCTCTCTGATAAAGAGATTAATAATGACCTAATAATCGGAAAGTGCGCCAGACACTACATCCGGTGCTGCAACGGAAGCCCTGCATAGACCTTAAGATACAACTTTTTATTTGCAATTTGATCTGAATTTTAGGTCAACAACAATGGTCACCTGACTTTTACTCAACCACTGTCTGCCTACGTTCCTTATCTGAACGCTGGAATAGACATCATTGCTCCTCTGTGGACCGACCTTTACAATGTAAACGGTGGAACTATCTCCTATAGAGAGGATACAAGTAGCGCTGTACTGGCACAAGTCACTCAAGCTGTTAACCAATATTTCCCTAATGTGCCTTTTACTGCTATGCATGACAGTGGGGAAATGTGAGCAAAAACTCTTAGAGCGGTGGCCTGGAAGAGAAGAGAGACACAGTTCCCTCTTTCCGGACACACTTGGTATGCAAGACACTCGAGCAGGCAGCCAACGGGTCTCTGCTGCAAATTTACTCACATTTGTCCAAATTTGCTGGCGCGAGACATGAATGGAAAGACAATCTTAGTCAATGCTATAAAACTGATAAATCATAAACAAACTTAAGTGAAAATGTTAATTTGGTGTAGTGGTGAGAGGCACAAGAAGAATGATTTGCAGTTGCATGAACATAGTTTGAAATAATAGATCGCACTCTCATCGATGGTAAAATCATGGCCATTATGAATAACCATCTGCAAATGTTCTCTTGATTACGAGTGATTGTTAAACTGATGATAATGATATCATTATTTTCAAGAGGGCGATATAATAGTGGAGTAATATTGTGTTAATTGAGTAGATAAAGAACGCATATAAAGAACTCACTCATCTGGACAGGTAGAAAGGAAGTAGACTGTCACCTCTCGCTTTGGAAAAATAATGCAACATAAGCCCACATATCTTTCGACTGAAACAGAAGCCAAAACACTCCAAAAAGATCTACAGATTCTACCGAACTATATTGCTGAAATAATACATCCACCAATTTCCTGTGATCTATGACATAGCATACTTGCTGGGGGTGGTTAATTTACAGAGATGACAGAGATCTACTGGCTGCCCATGATGACACTGTCAGTAGTTTCTTTTTTCTTCGCTTTTTCTCCCCGTAAGTTCAAATTTTCAGCCTGTCCCCTCTATTCTGTCAGATTGCTGCAACGTGCGAGACTAATGGACACTCTGAGAGGTTAAAAACTTCCAAAAATAAGCATAACCTTTATTCTAGTCGTTATGACGGATTACACAATGAATGCAGGTTCCAGCACAAAGCTGATAATGCTGAAATATATGTGCAAGGTATTTCTGGCATTCCGTTAGATCAAGCAGAGGTGTTAAGCCTATTCACACCAAGACAAAGAAGCGTTTTTACATTTGATTATTAAGTTTCACAATGGGTGTGTACAAAATTATCAGTACCCCCAAAGTCATAGCCTTTGGTGAATTTGCCATTTTGAAGACAAAATGTGTAAATTATGTGATTTTGTGCAAAATTAAGTAGTTTTTGTGTTGGTGGTTGGGGAATCCATCCAAAATTGTGAAACATATTAATTTGTCAACACAACACAACTGAAGAGTTTTGGCATTTAATAAGATGTGTATAATATATCCATACATGTCAGCCTTTTGTGAAAATCACTTTTGTTGAAAGGCCAAAAACTTATATAGAGAATATGGTGTGTCTCTGAACCACTGCAGAGAACAGACTAACAAAATGCATATCTAAAAGAAGAGATAAAGAGCAGTTTAGTCTTGTGGTATCCATTGCTGATGGTTTAAATTCAATTGTAACTATAAGTTACAGAATACTTGGAAGACTAAATCAGTGCCAGACTTTGAAATAGCGACAGTAAAGGTGTTAAACATGAATGATCTCTCTTCAGTTCACAAATCTTATATTAAATATTATATAATACAGTATATAGTCTGAGGACAAGCAGTATTATTGAATGAAAACCTGAAGTTTTATACAAATAATACTCGTATACTAATAATAATCATTAGTTTATTACTCATATTATTATTAGGGGGTTATTTATTTATTGATTTAGCCCATG